>BHFT01002068.1:0-10397 GCA_004320025.1 Laticauda laticaudata | reverse complement strand
TTCTGTTTATGCAAATTTGGGGCACTTTTGAGAGCAGATAACAATGGATGGAGCCACCCCTGAAATTTTGCTAGTCTGCTGTGTCCTTTTTGCATATGTTTTGCATCCATCGGCCAGTGTGACCTAGCCTTAAGCTAGAAAGAAGCAAGGCAAGTGATTTTGAGGAAAAAGGCAACATAGAAAGTAAAAGGGATAAAAGTCTTAAGAGCTAAATTGTAAAATAATGAAATCTAAAACAAATTATAACTAAATTGAATTTGGATTCAAATGATGAGAAAATAACCAACTTTCAGAAATATAAAGGATAATAGTTAAGTCACAGAACTAGGAAATCATTTGTTTTAAAATGGAAAAAAATCAAGTGTTTTGTATAATCTACTTGTGGAATAAAAGTCATTTTTTCTAGTTTCCAATATTTCTTATTCAGTAAAAGCCAGGCGATGTCTTGTTCATTTTGTGGGTCCAAATGATAAGACTGCACTGACCACTCAATACATATATTCTTAGAATGCTTGCTTTTCCCTCAAAAAGGTTATAAAGATACAAATGCTTCTACTTTTATGAGATGCTGGCACAGTCAGCTCTGCATCACATCATCTGTCATTGTTTCTTGCTTCACACAAAAGCTTTTACTTTATTAAACATGTACAGCCCTTGGACTTACGGCTTTCCACTTCAAAGGTATTATTACACCATTATCTTTATTGTTCAATTTTCTTTGTGCAGTATGTGCTGCTGAACTGATATAGAATAAGCACAAGTAATAGACTCTATGCTACTATATTTGATAATACCAAAGAATCAAATTAACATTTAACTGTTCCAAAGCCTGACTGCTTCATGAACAGCTCACGGGTTTCTAAGAATATATGCCAAAATAATATCTATGCATATATATTTGTGATGTGCTATTTTTTTTAAAAAAATTACATCTTTCTAACTACCGGTATATGAAATAAATTATATCAAATAACTATTCTAACAAGTATTTTAAATTATATTGTCATATGTATTATATATAACATGCAGTTCAGTGCATTTCTGGTATTTTGTACAAATGATACTGACAGTGATTAACATACTGTGAGCTTCTGATTCCTCACCCAAGAGAAAAAAACACACCAAAATCTCAGCAGGTGTGCAATGGATCAGAGATTCACAATCTGTTCTAAAAAACAATCTGTTTCAAGACCACATAGAACAAATACTGGTAGCTAGAGAATTTCTTATAGAATGAAGAACAACACTAGGTAATTAACTATCATGATCATGTGTATATGTGGATTAGGTTTAAAATTAGATTATAACAAGCATTAGAAGGCCTTACCATGACCATGATTCTAAGGCAGGAGTGTCAAATTCAACATGTTAACAGGTACAATGCATTGCTGGTTGGCTTATTTAAAGTTCTTCATGGCAAGGGGCTGGATTATTTTTGAGAATATCTCTTCCATGTTGTTTCCATGTATTTCATCAGATCTGTCAGGAAGAGTGTACTAAGAGTTCTAAAACAATTAAGAATATCATCTAGTGGGACACACACAAAAAGTGTAAATTTTCTATCACAGCACCTTTGTAACAAGCCCTGGGGTTAGATTGGCCCCAACATTGCCAGATGTCTAAATGTCAATAGACTTATATACCACTTCAAGTGCTTTACAGCCCTCTCTAAGTGGTTTACAGAGCAGCATATTGCTCCCAACAATCTGGGTCCTCATTTTACCGTCCTCAGAAGGATGAGTCAACCTTGAACCTGAAAAGTCATAAACATCAGGATATATTCCCAGGCATTGGGGTTGAGAGATTACTGGAGCACACGGTATTTCTGAATTATTCGATCTATTTTTAATTTTAGCTTGGGTGGTGTTGTTTTGTATGGCACTATAGTTCTTCCTGTCCATGGTGGTGATGATGAGTTGGGCAGCTCTACAAATCTATTTAATTAATATCATTCAATTTTAACACAAATAGAAATTAAGTATGTACAAGCCTCTTGTATTTATTTCAGCTAGCTTTAGTTTCATCTATAAAATTGGAAACTGAGTGAACTCCAACATTTATCAGAGCATTGAAACATCTCACTGTGAATCTAATATCCAAAGTCAAAGATAGTTATAGACTTGAGAAGATCTGAGGTTGGATAAAATGAGAAAAAATAAAAAGATAAAATGTTTCTTCCTTAAATTAAAGATAGTTGACTGAACAAGTATAAATATTTTTCCAATTGATCTATAATTCATAGGACTCGTACCTCATTTTCAGTACAGATTTTAAAAAAGTCTATATAAAGCACTTCTGACAGAAGTACTATCTTTTGTATTTCAACTGCAAGATGCAGTGAATCCCCCACATTTTTTTCTTTTATTCTCATTTTAATGACTAACCCTTTTTTGCAGACATGAATAATTTTATGATTGAACATTCCTATTTAATCTCTCTCTCTCTCTGTGTGTGTGTGTGTGTGTGTGTGTCTGCTTGTTTTATTTTATATACCAGTTAATGTCTAAGGATTCCTGGAATTGTTGATTGTTTTAATCATTATCAACAGTTATAATCAGATGAGGAGGGAGGCTATATGTCTGACCATACTATGACTAGTTCTGAATTCTGAATGAAAATGGTTTAAGTAATCAATGTCCTACCATTATTTCTATAATTGAATTAGTTTCCTAAATTCATTTCATTATTGGAGATTATCCAAATAAGTAAAATTTAATCTGTATAATGTACAGTTTAAAAAAGTGTATGATACAAAAAAAACAAAGGAATGGGGGAGGGTAAAGAATGTGCAATGAATTATTGTACCTGCAAGCATATATAAAGACAATATTTAATTAGATTAAAGATAATATTTTCTTAGTTTAAATTAATTACATGAAATTACTAGTTATTTATCAACAAATTATTTATTTATTTATTTATTTATTTGCACTGCCTACGTAGTTTAGGGAGGGTGGTTTGTGTCATGAGGATATGTGTTCATTCAGGTATAATTTGTAACAATTAAAGTTTAGTCATTTTATTAGAATATACATATTGGAATTAGATTAAACAAGTAAAAAATTTTGGTTCTACTGTAAAATTTGCATTTTTAAATGAAGTTTTCAACGAGCTACCTCTAAGCTGGATACTACTCTTTTTTCATATTTGTTAAATAAGTATGCTTAAAAAAATTTAACTGTAGAAGTAAATTCCTTTTAACCTAAAAACTAATAGAGTAGGAATGGATTTACAGGGGAAAAACTGGAGACTACAGGAACCAGAAGCACTACTCAAGTGACCCTGAGAACAGATCAACCTCCAAGTGCTTCAACAACCCCGTAAAACAGGGGTCAACAACATTTTGGACTTCAGGAACCACCAAACTCATCATTTTAAATCCCGGTGACCACTAATATGAATTTTGACTAACGGTGGCTTGCTGATGTTGATGGGAGAGAGAGATCTGATCTAACCTCTCTCCCCCCCCTCTCTCATACACACACACAAAGGTAAGGGTGGGATTTAAATTACTTAAGGCTAGGTCCCACTGGCCGACGGACGCAATAAAGGACACAGCGGATGAGCAAAATTTTGGAGGTGGCTCCATCCATTGTCATCTGCTCCAAAAAGTGGCGAAAAGCATAAACAGAATGCGAAAAGAACGGACAATGGGTGAGTACGTAGCGAGGGAATTTTAAATGGATGTTCATAGAAAGCATAGCGGAATTGACAGCGGATGGGCAAGCAGATGACACCTCCAAAGGGGTTCCAGGGTGAGAATTGCGAATTTGATGCATAGCGGAAGGGGTGGATACTAAGCGGATGACGCGGATGCTCATGGACGCTATAGGAAGCAAAGCGGATGCTGCGCGGATGGTTATATCATATGCAAAGCATTCACTGGCGCATGCGGGGGAGTATGATTGCGTCAGTTCCGCAGATATAAAAGGATGGCAGCACGACATGCAGTCAGCATTCAGAGGAAAGACGTTGCTGCCAACATGGCCATCTTGGAAAGAAACACCATGTTCGTCAGTCAGCAGAAGAGGAAGCCCGTTGCTACTCGTTCCAGCCCTGGCAAGAAGCCAGAACCAGCATCCCACCCCTTAGCCACTGACTCTGACCTTCCTGTCTGCTGGTGGTTGGTGGCTGGTGGGTGCTGCGGCTTGCTACTGCTGCTAATGCTACTGCTTACTGCTACTACATGCTGTGTGTGAACCAAGCCCCAAGGCCCTCAATAAGCCCTGCTTGCTGACAGTCCCTGCTGCTCAAGCCCCTGAAGCCGTCAGCCCCTGTCAAGCCCTAGCCTGCGGACAGGCCCCTGCCAGAGAGAGGAAGAGGCAAGGAAAGGAGAAGGGAGAGAGGAAACAGTACCCGTTTCCGAGGACAAGAGATGAGGTGCTGGAATGGCTGAGGGAGAAACGAGTACACTCTGGAGATAAGAGGCCACAGACTCTATTGCAACACCTAGAAGAAGGCCAGGCAGCTTGGAGAGAACAGGCAGAGAGCCTCAGCTACACTCAGAATGTACTCCTGGTGGTTGGAAGCACATGCACACCCTGTAGCAAGCTTTACACCTCACAAAAACTGGTAGGCGCTGTCAAGCTCACTGACCGGGAGATGTATGTCTATGGTCAAGTGCAGTTTTCCTGGAGGGTTGAGATCCGCCACCGAGGAGCAGCCCCCTCTGAGGACCCCTCTTCCCTCAGACAGCCCACAAGACAGCCAGTCCTCTTCCAGCCAGGAGCCAGCGCAGCCTGTCCAGGGCCAGGTGTTTCAGAGGGCCTCACGGCACGAGACTCCCCCGACAGCTGCACTCCCCATGCCGGCAGACTTGGAGGATCCCTGTCACAAGAGAGGAAAGTAAGTCAGCAGCCACACAGCGGGACCAACCTTATCCCCTACCCCCAGCTCCACAGGATGCAGGCAGAGAGGCAGACTGCTGGGCCCAGAACCAACAGTGTCCTGTTGGAGATCAGGGACACAATGAAGACCAGCAAAGAACTTCTCTCTCAAGCTGGTCCACTTGGACAGGGATCCTCGGGCCGCTTTTACACCTTCATCTACCTACGTGCAGTCACACCCACAGGGACCTGCCGCTAGGCCCAGTACCAGGGTATTGAAGGAGAAAGATAACAGCACTATTGCACAACCTTCAAGCCCAGCTGCTGCCCCCTACCCAGTCAGGTCTTGCTCCTCCACCCCAGGCGATACAGCCCTTCCACGGGCTTACAACAGCCCCTCACCTACCAAGGCACGGCTACAGGACTTCCCACAGCAAAAACAGAACTTCCCAGTCCAGGCCAGGTGTCAGTGAGCAGCCACAGATGCCACACCTCACCCAGCTCGCCAGACCAGACAGCCCCACTAAACTCCTCCTTCCTCCACCCCACAGACAAGCCCGTCAACGGACAATCTGTCATCAGTCTTGTTGCCTTACATACTCAGTCCTTGCATGGAGGGGCCTTTCAACCTCACGGGACTGAGTCAGCTTCTAAGAGCTTCCTGAACACACCATTCCCCTGTTGTACTCTCGCGGCCCAAGCACCCCGAATGGTGCCCTCAGTACCAGCACTCAAGCCCACAGCCACCTCCACAGTCCCTGCCGCTGAACAGCTGAGACCATGACTATGACTCAGAGTTGATGAGAATAGTGCCAGAGACTGATTGTTTACTTGTATTCAGTTTATCTTTGCTTTAAGCTACTCTCATGTGCTTATAATATTAATTACTAAATTTATGTTTCTTTTGTAACTATTTTGTTATACAATTTTGCTTATTTAATCTAAGATTCTATAGTTTTACCTTAAGAAAGCTTAATCCATAAGGTTATCCTTTCTCCTAACGACACAATTCGGTCTTTCAATCTTCTTATTCTACTCATTAGTCTAAAGCGTTTCCGATGCTAAAGTTTCCATCACAGAATGTTAGCTTTGCTGCTTATCGACACTGACTACGGTCAATGTTACACTGTGAAAGATATTCACCTTAGCTGAAAGCATGTGTGAAACTCAATCAATGGTAAACCTTCCATCAGCTTGTGCAACATCAAGGACAGCTTTGTGAAATTAACCTCTCATGCAAGCTATATATACTTATGCTCCCCATCTCGAGCTTGCCACCACAATGCAACCTTTTATAACATTTTCATTGAAATACATTCAACAATACAACAGCTTCTTTTATTAATGTCCTATTCATGTGTAGGCACCACTCAAATACTATGCACAATCTCATCCAGTGTTATATCCTGCGACAGCCTCAAGGAAGCATCCATTAGATCATCTATTCATCCTGTCTTGGCCACTCCACTGCTCCAGCTGGGGAGTGCACCCAGCTGTCTCAGGAGGTTGTGCGCTGCTTCTTCCCTTCCGTGAAGCTGTCTGTTGGCCGGCCTTGTACACTACACTACGAGTTGCTCTCAACCCTATCATGCAGTTTCACTCCTTGCCCTTCCCACCTTCACCATCGTGCTCCATCGGTCTCTCATTTCCATTGTTGCCACGGATACTCAAACTGTTCTGCAACACTGCCATGCCACGGTGGATACGCGGAACTGCACATCGAGAATTGTTTGCAGGGATGCAGGCAAAGCTCCTACGATCATTTCCTCACAGTAATGTGCCTCATGCTCGCATTCGTGCTCGAAAGTATCTTTTGCAAACCTAGATATAGCGCCAGGATGCCAAAGGCAATCTCTCCACCACCCGATCTTGCCCTGGACAAGCCTGTAGTTGAAGATCATCTCTTCCACGGGGAGTATCTTGAACTGTACGGTTTCATGAGGTTAGGTTGCCTTGAGGGCGGAGAACGAGTCAGTCCTACCAATGCAATCTCAGCAGGCGCCGACATCTCGGTGTGTAGATTGTTGTTGGTTAAGGGAGTCTGGTATCTGCGAAAACCCATGATTGAGGGTTGCGATTCCAGCTATTCTGAGGTCACTTGCATTTTATACCTGGCCATCTCGAAGCCTGACCCGTTGCCTGAAGCATCGCAGTGTACAATGAAACCTTGTAGTCAGTCATCAAACCAATCATCGGCAAAGAGGGCATGATAATGTGAACAGAAGCCTTTGCTGTTGTAAATAAGTGGACGTCTGATTTGGCTGGAATGGCTTTGCAGGCCACGTGTCTTCCCATCTGTGACTCCCTCACACGGTCGTCTGTGGGGGAATTTTCCACCTGATACCACTTACTTCTTGCAAGTTTCCCTCCAGCCTTCTCAGTTGGTGGGCACTTGAGGAGCTCCATCCACGTTATCTTTGATGATGGCCTGCACCACTTCTCTGACCACTTGCTGATGCTGTTTGTTGTGGACACCCTCCACGCAACTGCATGTTTCTGTATGTGGTTCAGAGGCCTACGTGGCACAGGAATCATCGCCGACCTTCAGTCGCGGGTCCAGTGTTGGACGGAAGTGATGTCTCGGCTTTTGGTCAACCGATGGGTCCAGACGCTCTACAACTTCATTCAGAACATGGCTCGGTGGGCCATTCCTCATGAAGTGGATGGAATGCACGAGGCGTCTTCATTTCCTCACAGCCCTCCACCATCAAACTGGTCATGTACCGTCCAATAACTCCATTTTTTCTTCGATCTCATGCCTCGTAGACCAACACAGCTCTTGGACGTCTCCTTCTTCTCCTTCTGTATTAAAAGTGGTTTGAACAGTTCTACTAACATGGTCTCTGGTATCTGGTGATGAATGTATTTTGCAACCCGTATAATCCACTACGGTGCCACTGTTTCATGATGTCCTTGCGGCCTGGAGCAACACTACTCGACATTGATTTGCTAACAGAAGACCAAGACCAAGGGTAGAAGAAGCGTCTGTAACCCATGGTCTCGTAACTTCATACTGATGATCCAGGTGATTTCCTCCCCCTTTTTATGGGATAATCATCTTGCCTTAGGTCCTCTAGGTGTCCTTCTACATACTCTAGGACCATGAACTGCAGACATCCTAAATATCCGTGATACATCCCCAGTTACAAACGTTTTTGTCCGTTTTTAATCCTTTTGATATACGAGATTCATATTGCTTACAATTGCTTTCTATTTCCATGCTCACCTAAAGCTATGAGGATGTTCCGTTGTACCTTTTGTTTCCTCCCTCCTTTCCGTTTTCAGCCTCCATGGATATGAGTTGAGTGGGATGGCCAGAGGATGCAGAAAGGATACAGCGTGATGTTTAACGGATATAACAGACATATGAACGTTTGTTGCACCATATATTCCCACAGGATGTACATCGTCACGCGGCGGAGAAAGTTCATCCGACTCACAAAGTTTTGTGACAGGCTCAAAACTTCTTACGTGGATGAAATCTCAGTGGATGCTTATGCTTCGAGGAGGAACTAGAGCTATTGGAACACGCCTGCAGTGGAGTACACAATGGATTGCATTTAGCATTTTCCAATGGCATGGCACGCTTGTTTTTAACATTTTAGATCTCTTATGCATCCGTTTAGTGCAGTGTGGACAGGGGCTTTATAAGAACTGGTCTCTGTTGGGCATGAGCCTAATTTGTAGTGTGGCATGGTGGTTCATGTGATCTGGGCTGTCATAGGCTTGTATGTATAATTATTACAAATATTTATATAAATTTTGAATTTTTTATCAAAAAAAAGGCTAAACTAAAACTTTTACCCAAAATCAGGCAAAGCAGGCAGGCAGATTGAGTTGTTCACAGAATCACAGATTCATTCAGAGATCTGTGAGATCGGCTATCTGAGTCTGTCACATAAAATTTGCTTGCAAGAAAACCCATAAAATTTGCTAGCAAATTCACAAAATTAACTCACAATATACCTTGTATGTAAATATTGATTTTTTTTTTTATAAAAAAAGAGCAACTTTTACCTGAAATCAGGCAAAACAGGCAGGTAGATTGAGTTGTTCACAGAATCAGACTCATTTAGAGATCTGTGTTTTTGCCATCGGCTAGCTGAGTCTGCACTGCTTCAGTCCTGAAGAAGGTTCAGCTCTGCTTAAAAGCAGAGCCAAAGATCTAAAGGTTAGCTAGAAAGCAAGAAATCCAATGATTTCCTGTTTGCTAGCTAATCTAAATCTCTCAGCACAACAGAATAGCTGATGGTCGGAAAAAGGAAAAATAGCAACTTATTAGGCAAGTTTGCTAGGTAAGTAGTGAGTGGGCAGGAAGGGTTCCCATAGGCCATGTGGACAGTGCAACTTTGTATTCCTGCGCAGCCTGGATTAATTTATTTTGGGGGATGTTCTGTGGGTGACATTTCTCTGCGGACGACCAAAATTTTCTTGTGGAGCACCAATGGGCCACGGCCCACCGGTTGGCAACTGCTGCCCTAAAAGGATGCAAATGACCAGCTGTCCGCAAGGAGTATAAATTCTTCCATTCTGCACTATCCTGTCAGAGCTGAAGAAGCTTCTTGGATGTGAAGCGAAATGTCTTCAAAGAAAAAACAAGTAAATCCCATTTCCTCCTGAAAAAGCACCTTTGGGACAAACCATGACATGGATAACTGAGAATATCTGGTCTTTTAATATCATTCTGAGCACTTATTGAATTACATCTTTTATTTTTCCACCTTTTTAAAAACATAACATATTCTTCTGTCAAAATAAATTCCAGAGAAACTTACACATCAGGAGAAATTATTCTTTCATGATTTTTTTAATCACTGTGCAAAGATAAAAGTGATTGAGAAGGAGAAGATTCTGATGAATTCAAGTATTAGATATATTTTCTCATAACAAGTAGATGAAGTGCATACTATTCAAAAAAGATGGAAATGACCTAATAAGCAAAGTCTGGAGACTGTTTGGGGAAAAATGCAAATGTTTTACTTTACTATCTGATAAAATGATTGCAACAAGGTATTACAGCCGATCGAAGGAGGAGAGCAGTTACACAGCAAATATATCTAAGAAAATCTGCTATTGAAGATATCAGGGTTATTGATAATAGAAAATTCAATTCTTTTTTTAAGTGGGCAGTCTGACAGAGTATAGTATGTAAAAGATTTGAGATATGGCTAGTTATAAATTCTGCGCTGATTCCCATTTGCTCAGAAGTTGTCATCTGTTTAAATGTCTATTTTTCCTGGAATGCAGTAAACATGCATTGTTAGCTTTGTTCATCATAATGTCTGTTAAAGTGTTCTACAAAGAAAATCAAAAAGAGTTTGAGTACAAGGAACAAACATGTCCATGAATGAAGTCAGATAAATGGAATGATAAACATATGGATGGAAAGGTGTTAAGCAAAATAGATAAAGATAACTTCATCCACTTGAATCAGGCTGATAGGTATTTAGATTGCCTGAAATTAGGGAAGCTATTTACTGCACCAGCAAACACGGGGAAAAAAGAAAGGGATTGCAATATATGTTAAAGAGGATTTGAAAGCAGATTTAGTATGGTCAGACTCTGAGGGAA
>BHFT01002067.1:0-35110 GCA_004320025.1 Laticauda laticaudata | reverse complement strand
TAATAATAATAATAACTGTGGCTAACCACTGGCTGAGTTGCCTAAACTAATTCTACTGGTCATTATGGTTAAAAAAATACGACATACTTAGTATTCCAAAAAATCATGGGGAACATTAAAAATGGAAAAGTGTCAAAAATGGAGAAAGTGAAGATCTTGTGGGACTTGTGAAACAGATGGATCATCCTTTAGAACACAACAAGCCAGATATTCACAGTTCATCGAAAACTGAAGCGTACAATTGATTGATATCTCTGTACCAGGAGACGCCAGATTCGAAGGAAAAAGAATTAGGAAAAAAATCATGAATATCACTGTGATGCCCATATCATCGGAACAACTTGGTACCATGTCCAAGAACTGTTACCACAAGTACATTCAAGAAATTGGCACTCCCTGCATAACACCAGTGGAACTACAAAAACTGTGCTACTTGGCTACAACATAAAGTTTTAAGGAAAGATACTTAGTCAATACTAGGATGCTGACAGCAACCCGTATCAACCAGTGCCAATCAGCGATATTTGTGATACATTTTTTTTAAATGTTCAGTTGACTGAGTTTCATGTTAAATTGAATAAAGAGTTATAGTAATAATAATATAAAAAAATAAAATAAAATAAAATAATAAAATAAAATAAA
Source organism: Laticauda laticaudata (assembly GCA_004320025.1). Classification (NCBI taxonomy): domain Eukaryota; kingdom Metazoa; phylum Chordata; class Lepidosauria; order Squamata; family Elapidae; genus Laticauda; species Laticauda laticaudata. The sequence continues at coordinate 34,468 of BHFT01002067.1, read as the reverse complement.
TTAAAAAAATAAAATAATAAGACAGCAAAAAATGCTGGGAAACATAATTAAAGCCATTAATACATGGGGCAGTTCAGTGATACGCTACCCAGTTTGGAATAATCAACTTGGCACTATCGACTTATATGTTACTTTAACAGCTCTTAAGCCCCTGTCACACTGCACCAACGGATGGAAAAGAGGATGTAAAACAGAGAAAAAACACTTGCCATCCATTGTTCAGCGATGCTTCCGTTCTGTAACTCACTGCCTCTGTTTTGCTTCCTCTCTAATCCGTCCAGCATCCGTCTATTGACATTTCATTCCGCTCAGAAGGTTTTGAGCTGCTGTAAACTTTTGAGCGGAAAAATGTATTCCATGATCCGTTTTGCTCCTCTAGGCATTACGGGGACCATCCGTTTCTGCCATCCATATTACGCATCTGCTATATCCGCTAGGATCCGCTTGCGATCCCGCGCAACTCAAAGCCGTTCCAGCGGTAACGGACGCAGGGAGGAAACGGAAACGGACGCACAGCGTTTAGTAGCACGGGCGGAGAAAGGCGAAGCGGAGCACTACGCATCCGGTCATCGCTACGCATCCACTCTGCAACCCGCTCTGCATCCTCCGCATCCCGCTCTGCATTCCTTCTACGCATCCTCTATGCATCCGCTCTGCATCCGCTTCCATCCGCTTAGGGCTTGCCGATTCTGCATTCGCTTTCCATCTGCTCTGTGTCCTCCCCCCCATCCGTTCCTTTCCTGTTATCGCTCTGCTTATGCAAATTTTGGCCCACTTTTGAGAGCCGGATAACAACGGATGAAACTCATTTTTCTCGTCTGCTGTGTCCTGTTTTACAAAACGATTTGCATCCGTTGGGCAGTGTACAGGCTTTAGCGTCTTTGGTTAGGATGCTGAACTATTAAGTTTACCAGTCCAGATTGTGAATCAAATTGAGATTTACATTAATAATAACACAACAACAACAACAATAATAATAATTCCAATTAACTAATAAATGTAAGTATTCCTCCAATTTGTCTTCATAAAATAAAAATGTTTTTCTTCTTTGGAATGTCTTTTAAATTAATATAAAAAATCTCTCTTTTTCTCAAGAGATTCTCCAATATAACTTTTAAAAACAAATATTTACAACCACTTGTGTCAATTTCCATTTCCCTTTAAGTGGAGACACCAGATTAGTTCTCATGAGGTTTATAGATTTATTTTGCAACTCTCTTACAATTTATCTTACTAGTAAGCACTGTTGGTGTCAGATTTACAGTCCAAAAATTACAGTTAAGTCTTTTCAGTTGGTCAAATATTTGTTTTAGTACCTTAGTGGTTTGACAAAACTTTAGTAAAACTTGGTGTGCATTCTGGTTAACTTATCTTTCTTCCAATTGCTTGTTACTCTTGCCTCCTCTTTTGTAAGATTTTTAGAACATAGTAGTTGATCTAGTTAAAGCAAATTGTTTTGTTTAAATATTCCCCCAAATCATTTTTTCACTCTCATTCTGGCTTAGATGCCTTTGTATTTCTTCATCTTTTACTTGTTCTTTAAAGCCCATGTCACACTGCCACCAACAGAATGGAAAGAGGTGTAAAACAGAGAAAAACACTTGCCATCCGTTTCGTGAACGCGATGCTTCGTTTTTACTCACTGCGTCCGTTTTCTTTCCTCTCTATCCGTTCCAGCATCCGTCGAACTGACCATTTCATCTACTCAAAAAAGTTTTAACTGCCTCAAAGCTTTTTGAGCGGAAAATGTAATCCAACGCTGTCCGGTTCTGCATCCGCTAGGCATTTACGGGGGAACATCAGTTCGCATCCGTCGCATCCGTTACGCGTCTGCTACATCCTCTAGGCATCCGCTGCACATCCTGCAACTCAAATCCGCTCCAGTGGAAAGCGGACACAGGCGAGAAGCAGAACGGCACGGAACGGACGCACAGGCGTTAGTAGCCGACGGAGGAAGATTGAAAGTGGATGCAGCACGCAAAGAAAGCATTTTAAACGGAAAAAAACGTTCGCAAAGAGGGGACCTATCTTCAGATATAAAGGATGTCTAAGGGGATGCCTAGAGGATGCAAAGGGACCATGAGGAGAAAACCTATAATTGCCTATAAAAAGGGGGAAGCAACTCACCTGGATACTCACTTTCAAGACCAGCAGCTGCTGTGCAGACCTCTTGCACCTTTCATCTGCCTCTTGCTCTTCCACAGTATCAGTCATGTCCACCATGGATCATAACACAGTCCTTTTTGGTAGCCATACATCGTTCTGCAACAGTGCGAAGTCCATTTTACAGCGCCTCTTTCAACTCTACATGGAAGAAAAGAGGCGCGGCCAAGAAGCGTCTACAGGTGTCCGAAGATGGATCGGAAAGGAACAGAGTCCGACTGTTACACAAGCTGATGGTGCAGCTGAGCGAACGAAGGACCCTCATGCATTCAGAACTTCATGAGGATGCCCTCCAGCCATGTTTGATGAAGTTTGTGGAGCAGCTGACACCCAGGTTGACCAAGCAGACACCAACTTCCGGGCCCAACCTGGACCCTGGGGCTCAAGGTGGCACTGACTCTGTGCCACCTAGCCTCAGGACCACTACAGGAGCATGCAGTACAGCTGGGGGGTGCCACACAACACCATTCAGCATTGGGTGTGGTCAGAGAAGTGGTTGCAGGCCATTCATCGAAAGAATATCTGGAGGAGCTCCTCCAGTGCCCCTCCAACTGAAGAAGGCTGGAAGAAAGTTTTCAGAGCAGTGGTATCAGAGGTGGAACTTCCTCACATTTCATTGGAGCCATAGATGCAAGCACCGTGGCCTGCAAGCTCCAGCCAATCAGGGTCCACCTTATTATCAACTACAAGGGCTTCCTCAGCATCGTCCTCTTCGCATGGTCGATGCTGACTACAAGTTCATGTACATCGATGCTTCAGTCAATGGCGTCAGCTTCGATGGCCAGGTGTACAACGCCAGTGGGACCCTCAGGGAGGGGTTGGAACGCTAAACCTCATCATGGGCCTTCCCAGATCCAGACCCCCTGCCCAACAACATGCAAGATGTGCCCTACTTCATCGCGTGGGGGGATGATGCCTTCTCCCTCAGAAACCTACCTCATGAAGCCCTTACACCTCCAGAACCTCCGCACCCGTGAAGAGAGGGATCTTCACTTACAGGCTGGCCAGGGCAAGGCGGGTGATTGGAGAACGCCTTTGGCATCCTGGCCAACATGTTCCAGGTACTTCTCCCACCATGGCAGCATCGCCCAGAGACCGGAAAGGTGGATCGTGGAAGCTTGCTGCATTCCTGCCACAATTCATGCGCACCCACTCCCAGTCTTGCAGAACAGGCTCGTGGACTCCACAAGGCAATGGGGACATGGAGCCTGGGGAATGGAGGCAAGGGCAAAAACCTGATAGACACTTGAGGATGTGGCAAGGGCCCAACAGAGCCTCAACGTGAAGGGAAGAAGCAGCGCAACCTCCTGAAACACTGGATGCAACTCCCCAGCTGGAGCAGGGGGGTTGGCAAACAGGATGATAGATGATTAATGGGACTGCTTTCCTTCAGCCTGGTCTCATCACACGGATGAGATTGGGCCATGTATGTTGGGTGGGCCTTTACAATGAACAGGGCTTATTATTATTATTATTATTATTATTATTATTATTGTTGTTGTTGTTGTTGTTGTTGTTGTTGTTGTTGTTATTATCGTTGTTGTTGTTGTTGTTGTTGTTCTGTTCTGTTGTTATCCATCTATCTTGCCATAGAGTACCCTAGGTGGCTTATAACAATAAAAAGGAAGAAATAAAAAGGAAGTTAAAACAAAGCAAAAGTAAATAAAATAACTAGAACAATAATATAAAATAATAGGACAATAAAATAAAGAAAAAGAAAAAAACAACAGTCTGGTTAAAAAAAAGTCATAGGCGAGTGGGAGCAGAGAGGAGGAGGTAGATTCTGCTATCAATCTTGCAGCCACCTCCAGAATAGAACTCCTCCATTGGGTCCCAGATCAATTTGTAGAGCCAGGTCTTTCACTTTTATGGAAGGATAGGAGCAGATCTTACCCTAGGGGACAGAACTTATCCTGGAGAGCAGGATGTTCCTAAGAGTGGGTGCTGTGACAGAGATGGCTCTTCTTCTGGATCCTGATAGACTTCAGTAGGCCCTTTCTGCTGGACTAAGTAAGGAGGCTGATCTTAGTGGGACAAGTCATCTGGTCACCTGGACCTGTCATTAAGGGCTTTAAAGTTGATAGCCCACACTTTGAACTGGACTTGGAGCAAATCGGTAGCCAATGCAGTTCGTGGAGCAGAGGAATAATATGAGCCATCCTTGAGGCTGCAAAGACTACTCTCAGTGCTCCGTTTTGCTCCAGTTGAAGCTTCTGAATAAATTTCAAAAGTAGCCCAAAGTAGAGCACATTCTAGTAGTTCAGGTGGGAGATTCCCAGGGTTTGAGTAACTGAGCATAGGGAATCAAAAACTAAGAAAGGTCACAACCCTGAGGGATACAAAAGCCACCCACCACCACCTTCTCTTTGATCAGGAGACATGAGTCCAAGAGAATCCCTAAGTTGCAAACTGGATCTGAATGGGGAAGTGCAACCTTGTCCAGAACCAGGATCCTGAGGCTCCATGATAAATTATGATAAAAACTCAGATCCTGAGGTTTCATGCACCCAAAGCCACTCATTCTTGATAGGATTCAGTCAAAGGCTCTTCTCCCCCATCCAGGACCCCACAACTTCCAGGCATCATGAGAGCATAGAGACAGCATCATATGGGTCACCAAGCATAGAGATGTGGAGTATTATCAGCATAATGATGATATCTCAACTGATGATGACATATGATTTCACCAGTGGTTTCACATAGATGTTAAGTAGGAGAGAATACCAAGCCTTGTGGAACACTAATAGTGAGTCGTCAGGAGTTAGAACTTTCATCTCTTATCAACTTCAATTGGGTCCAACCTCGAGGAAAGATACTGATCTTGTTTAAAACTGTTCCGCCCTGTCCCAACTCATGAAGCCAGCTGAAAAGAACACCATGATCAATGGTGTCAAAGGCCACTAAGAGGTTAAAAAGAGTGAGAATGATTGAACTGGATTTTCTATTAGTTTGATATATGTAATTAAAAGAAATGCATTGCTTTGTGCTTATAGACGATTATTGAAATTAAATTTGGAAAATATTTATGTTCAAGAGGCCGTCCCCAAAAAGACTTTTCAGACAAATATGTCATATACCACATTCAAAACCTTGTAATCTTATCCCAAATTTCATCTATTAAGCTAACAGATTCAGTCTGTCACAGCTGTGTGTGTCAGAATATGAAGGCAGATTAGAATATGCAACAGGGTGGAGTGGGTGATGGGGAAGAAGGAAGAAAGGAAGGAGATGGGAATGAGAAGGAGGAAGGCAGGGAAGGAAGGAGGGGAGGGAGGGAGGGAGATTAAAATGAAAGGGAGGGAGGGTCTGAGGGAAGTCCTGCCTTAGCACTTGACCAGCAGTAGCCCTGCTACCCTTTCGCCATCCCCTTGCCCTCTCCTCCTGACCCAACTGGTGGTCTCTCCATCCCATCACTGAGGATGTTTTGGTTACAAAGCCAGTTCTCTTTACAAGGAGAGGAAATGGGCCTCCTCCTGATCCACACACTTTGCCCTCCCACAGCATGAACAAACTGGCCAAAAAGAGTGAGCACAGCAGCAGCCTCAAGAAAGGGGTAAGCGCAGTCGGGCACCCTCTTGGGGAAGCAGGGCTGGGCTGGACTGGATGCAGGGTTCCAATGCCTCGGGAGCTTGAGGACTAGGCTGGGCGCTTGCCCTCCACTGCCCAGGGCTCCAGACAGCCTGTGCCACCATCCAGGGGTCTTCTGTATGGCTCCTCTGGTGGACTAGACTTTGGTGCTTGCCCTGGTCTTGCTTTCCTCCACTGGAGATTTCTGGATGCCCTTTCTAGCTTTGCCTAGCCTCCCCCCAACCCCCACAGGAAGCTGAGGATGACGCTACTATACGTAGAAGCGTGGAGGAGAAAGTTTGCAGAAAATAATTTCCTCCGAGTTCAATTTCTGCCTTGACAGATCTCTGGAGAGGAGGAGGGGGTAGCAGGGGAGGTGCATAAGTGAAGGCTGCCCCAACAAGCCAGCATCTTTACCACACACGATTGGAAAAGAGGATTCCCTTTTGAGAAGGGCCAGCCTCCCTCATTCAGGACATCTCCTTTGGTGTGTTGTGTACAGGCACAGATACAGACATACACACAGACACAGAAACACACACACACACACACCATTCCACGCTTGGAGATTTTTTATCCAAATCTAAATTTACAAACTGCCAGTTATGCCTGGGCTTGGGGAGAAGGCCCTCTGTGGATAAAAGTCCCCAAACTTGGGATGTGTATGTATGCATGTGAACACGCAAAACGGCTGCCAGCAGTTTGGGGAGCTGAAAAGCTTTTGGGGCACTGTAGCACAGAGATGTGGCTACTGGCCCTTTGAGGGCAACCATAATGTTGATGCATCCCTCAATGAAATAGAGTTTGATACCCTTGGTTTAGAAAGATTAATAAGTGTTAATAGAAACATACACCATTTCCCACCACAGGGGGGAAATAGATTTGGTTAAGATAGCAGTGTAAACTGTTGTAAACAAATATATTTAATTTGGTCTTGTTTCTATTAGGATATTGCTTCTACTTTTTATGCATATAATGGGGGGAATGAAAGTTAGAATTTAGTTTATTTAATAATTGTGCAGTTATAGAACTGGCTTGTAACAATTATAGTCAATGTAAAATGTTGAGGTTGTTAACATATTACTATTTTATTGTATTGGAAAGAGTCAGAGGTAAACACCTCTTTTTTCTCTCCTCTTTTTTCCCCCTCATCTTGCATTCCTCCCCTTTTTGAAATTTTTCTTTTCATTGTATTTTATTCTAAAATAAACCTTAATAAAACTATAATTTAAGAGAAAGATAGGTAGCTGGACCAGGTAGCTGCAATCAAATTCAGCTTTATGACACACATTTTTATTTTGCTGTTTATAATATCAACATATAAATGTATCCACGAAGAAAATTTATTAGGAAAAACAGTATTGATATAGCTAAATAATAGTGACCAGAATTGAATGTATTTATTTTTAGAGTTTTCAAAGTTCTTTATTGTTTCATTTTCCAATGAAAGCAATTTCCAGTACTTTAAGATATTTCTGTTCCAATAATATCCTGAAACTGAAGTTCCAATACCTCAGTTTTCTAGAACTTTGTAGTAACAAATATAGCAGAATCAACAGAAACTGGATACATTTCTAATATTACATCAATTTGTAATAAGAATAATAAGCTGAAAAACAGGATTATTGGTGATTTTCTTGCTTTTATGTCTTCAAATACTTTTTACCTAGGTATGATTATTAGGCATTGTCCTGAAAGATGATAAAATGCATTAGTTTACTTAAAACCCCCATTACTACAATTTTCAAAGGTAATATGCTCATTTTAAGATGTTTTTCAGCCAATGAGCCTGTCTACATGCCTCATTATCCAAATTTTCTTGAACTGGCAGAACAAGTATATCACTTTATATCAGCCTCCATAGCCCCTGTTCAGTTAATGTTGTGAATCCAGAGGTGTTAGGAGCATCAAACAAAGCCATTGATTAAACTCTCTGGCTTAGCTGCATTCACCTTTCTGAACATTATCAGCCAGTGGAAAATCATCTGTTAGCAATCATCCATACCACCCCAACCTATTTGCTAAAGTGGTCAGCTAGAGTTATTGCAAGTGTGATTTTAGTGTGTGAGGGCTAAACTTGTGCTTGGTACAAGCACACTTAACAGCTGATTGTTGAATCTTATGAACAGCTGCTGAGTGTAACAAACTGGGATAAAATTAGAGAGCCCCTTTTGCTTTATTAAACAGTCTCCATCACTCTATGGATCAGTTGAAAGCCTCCTGGAATGTTAATTAATTTGATTGTGGAGGTTGCACAGTATATCAGGTGAGGTTCTCCCCCTTTATTAGACAAAGTTATTCTATTATTGGAAGGAGAGCTAACTTCCTCCTTATTGTCTTGCTCCTCAACCACTGGTCAGCTGTGGAGAAGGCTGCAGAAAGCTACTGTAGAATAGCATCTGGCATTGTACCCCATTCTCTTTCCTTGGAAAAAGAAAGCATGGAAGCAGAAGAGAATGATCCCAGAGGAATGCTGATACCAACTGGAGTTGTCAAGAAATGCCAGCTTGTTCCCACCAAGAGAATAGTCAATGAAGCACATGTGATGCCCCTCCATGTATTGCTACCAGTGTAAGCAGAAAGCTTTGATACCAAAATGGAACAACAAACAATGATTTAACTCTGTCATTCATGGGTGAAGATAAGATGAGGGCAACATCGTTGAGGCATACAAAATAAAAAGATCACTATTTTGTTTGCTCTTGATCATAGTGTGTGCACATCTGCAAAGCCCAATGCTAACATTCAATTAATTTCATTAAAAAAAATCACTTGGAAAGGAAAAGAATATTGAAATCCTGCTAAAGTAAAAAGAATTATAGAATTATATAGAATTCTATATAATTATAGAATAATATAGAATTATTTTTATGCCTAGGCATAAAAACAGTGGCAGTATGAAATCTCCATCCTCTATTCTAAATCACTCATTTACTCACAACATCCGTAAAGTATGTGTCAGCGCTACTAATATGCAAATAGCTTGTTGCATAATGAGGTATCATGAAGCAGCCTTTTTGCTTCACAGTCTTACAATATTTCCTATCCATTCCATCACCAGATAGTATAGTTTCTTTCAGCTATAGCTTTAATGTATAAATGAGCAGTCCAAGCAGCACTAAATAACTTTTAGGGATAAGTGAAATGTAGTTTAAAAGTGACTAAGTATCTTCATTGCTAGAATCTCTAGTCAAAAATATTGCATCTTAATTAGATAAAGTTCACTATTAGGCATACTTTTCAGCACCGATTGGCAGCTTCTATGTCATTCCTGGGTTTAAACAATGGAAGAGGAGGTCAAGCAGCATGCCATCGATGCACTGATGAAACTTTATTTCATCTCTGTGAACGTTCTCTTCTACAATTTCATGCAAATGTTAAGGAGCATGGGAGACAAGATGGATCACTGAAGAGGTCCCATTCATAAGGTTTTTTTTACTGCCTTGTAAATTACGTTATATATTTCTGAAATGTGTCAATTCAGTTAAATTTAATTGTTGAAAGACAATTATAAATATAAAATACTATTACCTGGTGGTGTTACTGAATGGAAGGCTACTTACTATTCAAAAATTAAGAAACCTTGGTTAGAATATTTAAAATTAATCTTTTAATTCCTTTAGAAGAAAGAAAGAAATCTTCATGTATGTTGCATCCATCTTCTGCAGACAAAGATCTCAAATCATTCAGAAAAAATATTTTAAATCAATTGGGTGCTGAAAGGATGGTGAGGTATGATATATGATAATAAGGAATCTCCTTAAGGACAAATTGAAATGTACATTGTTAAGCCCTGTCTTTTTAATGCTGCTTTTACTTACCTACTGCTTTGTTCTTGCCAGCTTGCACTTTGCTTCCACTGACCTTTTCCCAAGAAACAGGATCCTTGTGAACATACAATGTTTCTTCTGTTCTTGGGGTGATATTATCAGAAGAAACTTGGCCTAGGGTGACAGTTAGACAGCAGCTAAATTGGACCGGCTGAAGCGGACAAACTAAAACAGAACCCCAATCTCCATTCAAAAAACACACAAGGGTTTGTGAAGATATTTGAGAGTCAATATTGTAAATTGTTAGTATATTAGGTTACCATCTCTTCTGAAAACTGTGTTTAAATTTATTTAGTGTGATTGTGTGAGCAAAAACATGCCTAGACATCCATGATCAGGGCAGGTGGCAAGTAACAAAATTGAAGTGTGACATCATCACACAAGAGGCAGGACATAAGTAATTTGTGTTATGATACTATCATACCACACATGTTGTCAGTTTGATACCATAATGCCTATGGGACAGAAAGAGATGGTTATATATAGTATTGTTTGATTTCACCTCAATGCAATTTCCTAACAGCCCAGAGGCAATCAGATGCCATTATATAGAATGTCATGGTTCCAAGTAATTCTCCCAACCAATTCAAGACTCAGGCCTTGGCTTCCTCAAAAATCCAGTTTATTGGGTAACATCATATTGGCACGGTCAAAGGTGAAACCAATACTAAATAATTCCTGCATTTTTGAATAATTAAAGAATGGATATTGTGCATTCCCCTGTGCCGCAGGTCATAATAGCCATAACCAAGCAGGTCATATTAGCCATCACCAAGCAGGTGATGAACTTCTCAGCTCTCCTTCCTGCCATTGCTAGGGCATGTTGATTTGGTTTTGGTTCTCAGGAGCCTTATCTGGCACATTGGAGGAAAACATTCTACATTCCATAAGTCCCCCTCCCCCCAATAAGTATGGCAACTAAGAAACGAAGCAAAAAAACATGGCTTCAGCTAGCGTCATTTTGAGAGTTAGCATAGAAATCATCTTCAGGCTTTCCTGATCAATGCAAAATTTGGGATTGAAGGATGAGAAGGCGATGCTGGAGATGGACCCATTCCTCTGCTCCCTGTCCTGGACTCACATTGTAGTTCCTGGATTAGGAACACACCCACAGACAGCTACTACTTGCTGACGAAATACAGGTCGGTGCAACAAATCAAAATGGCAGATTCTGGCCTGTTACCTAAACAAAAGTATTGTTTGAACACATTCCCACATTTGTAGGTAAGCAAAACAAAAAAGTTTCAGACCACAAATAAAAGCTTTACCCATTTTTCCTTCATTTTTGCTGAGAATGATAAAAAGAATATACTTGAGGCCTAGAGTCTTTTAACAATCATTTATGATTTCCATTACATTAAAATACCTTACTTAGAGCTGGATGTAGGAGCAAAGTACATAGACTGTACATAGGTGCTACATGTACACCAACTTTTGAAAAAACCAAAAGTTAATTTTTCTTCCTAAAACTAGTGACATTTAATTAACATGACAAATATTGTGTTAAAGATCATTTAAATATTTACAAAAAAGTCTATAGCATTCAACAGCATGAATTATTTTAATCAGAACTCATGAAAATTGATTATCTTAAATTGCAGAAATTGTGCATAAAAATGGGTGGCATGGACTACAAATATGCTAAGAAAATTGAACAAGGATGCCATTTGATGTGTACCATCTCATCCACATAAAAATAAATATTTGTTACTCTTTGTGTTTTCCTGCCCTGAGGTGAATGAGCTGTGTGAGAACTGATGTTCAAAAAGAAAAATCCAAAGAAACAGATGTGAAAATGGCAGGAGCTATTAATTAAATGATAGCTCCATATCCTTTAATAGGCCTGTTTACATTTAAAAGCATTCTGGAAAAAGTGATAATTACTTGATTGATGGTAATTATTTTTCTCATGGAAGGCTAGGTTATGGTGCCCTGAAGACTATCAGTTAAAAAAATAGTTGTCAGGTTAAACTGTAAGAATCATTTATGAAGCAGTATTTATTATTTAATCAAGCTTTTCAGAACTGCCTTGCAATCATTCAAAATAGCATTAATAAAATCAATGCATAAACATCACATAAAATTGGCAAATAGCCAAGGGGAAAATACCAGAGTGAAAAAAAAAACACCTTTATTTTTAAAAGCTAGATGACTTTATCCAAGAATGATATGTTCCATTTCAAAAGAGAATCTAACCCTAGCCAGATGTAAAGAAATGTATAAAAAAACTAAGACTGCTATGTATATAGGTAGTCCTCAAATTATTGTCTTCATGGAGCCTGCCCACTACTGCTGAAAGTCGAGATAAACTTTAAATGAAATGCCTCATTAACCATGCCCCCATCTCTGCTCTCCCCAATGCATTCGTTAAACAAAGTATGGGTCATTAAGTGGAGCATGAGGTGCCTCCTCCCACCCCTTGAGATACCCCATGCCGCACTAGTCCAGTTAGTGTCACATTGGCTACTTTCCATGAATCCAAGATAATCACTGACATACAGATATTATTATTTTTGTTGGCAATTCTATAATTTCATTATCAATTTATAAGATCAAGTACTGTTATACTATTTTCAGAAAGACTCTACATTTTTTTCTGTGATCAATATGGCACCAAATATAAATCTATGAACAGATGGTTTCCATTCATATTATGATTCTCTTGTGCCAAAAGACAGGAACCAGTGTGCATGATGAATTGTGCACAGTGAACAAGAGATGGACAAATCCAAATCTGCAGATCACATATAGTGCTCACCTTTTCTGGTAGGTGAGTGAGCATGGGCAATATTTTCAGCCCCTCTTTAAATGGGAGGCTTTAAGAGGCAAAATGGGTGTCTTGCATAATGCATAGTATGTTTTTTCCCCATTCTGCTTTCCTGAGACATTAAGGACATCTACATGCCTTACATAATCTTTATACTCAGCTAAATCTCAAAGCAGAGTAGTGTAGTGAAATTTTGTTTTGGATTTTTGATGTTTTCATAGTCCTCAGATAGCATACTAAGTCGAACCAGAAAACTATCCAGTTAGTCAGCAGATCCTCTTTACTAGGGCCAGCACTGAGATGAATTAGTATTATTCCATTCCTTATTCTAAAAGCTAGTTCTTAAATTCTTAAAAGCTAGTTTAAATGTATGGTTAGTAGGACTAAAATTTTAAAATATTTATTTCCATATTATTTTTCTGTCTTTGTTTTTTATTCATATGATTTTTTTTTATTATCATCCCAGACAAGTGAGTTTGGGAGTGGAGGAGAGCATATGATTTTAAAAAGATAATTAACTAGAACTCCTGGCACTCAAATTCTTGAATGGACCTTAAGAAAGAAGAATACTCCTTGCTATGTATTCACACTGCTATATTCTTAACAGTGTGAAAACAGTCATACAGATATCCACCCACATGGGATTGTTCTGTTTTGTTTATTGCTATTTTCTGGTTCAGTCCATTCTATCTTTTGGTTAGACGCTCCATAATTTTTCAATTAATATAATATCAGTCTAAAAGGGAGGAGTTTGCTTTTTCTTTCCTATCAGAAGCATCAGCATCCTTACCTGATCATCTGATCTCCTGTTGATTATACACAGCTTCTGGGAATAATGGAGTCTTTGTTCAATATTATAGCTGACACAGAAAGGTCAGGTGCCCTCCTCCACCCTTTCTCTTCGTATGCTTTTGGTGGGATGAAACAGAAGGCAGGGACTATGTGTTGGTGGAGATTCAAAGCACCCTATATTTACATGTTAGCTATTCTATAGAGAAAACAGTTACAAAAGGGAAGCACAGATAAAGTGAAAATACCAAAAAACATCACTCTATTATGCATTGTTATTTTCAGATTTGTATGGAACATGCAGAAGATTCTTAGTTTTTGTATGTGTGTGTAGGTTTCAACTGGACACAATATCCAAGCAGAGTACCCAAACTTTGAAATAGGTCATATGTAATTTTGGGGGAGTCTGTTGCAACTTCGAATATTTGTTAAGTGACCTGTTGTATCTCAAGGACTAACTGTACATTGTACTGTGACATTCCCATGCCACAAAGAAATTTGTGTTGAATGCAGGAAGGAAAGGGCGGCTGGATTCATTGATCATATTGATTTATTTTCAGGTGGTGAAAGTCATTATTACATCAGACCAGCATTAGATCTCAAGCTGCATATTGTTCACTTTGTCACACACACTTTTTCTTCCTGAATGGCTGTGGAACAGTGTCTTATCATTAATTATTGTTAGTTGACATTTATGAAAAGGAGCCACAAATAATTATTTTCTGCAGTTGGCAACAATAGCCTCCACTATATTCAAGAGTGCCAATCATCACATTACAATTGCTTAATCTGTACACATAAAATCTGCCTGTTCTATTTATTGGAAACTTGGAATGAAAAGTTTCATACATAAAAGTTACTATCATTGCACATTATTGTGCCAGTTTATCCCAAAGCAAAGGAATTACAGACTGTTTAAAAACAGATTATAAATAAGGGTATCTCCAAAACCATGCATTTCAAAAAAAAATCTGGCTTGTTATTGTATAAAGACATAGAAAATAAAACAGTATATAGATACCAGTGTTTTTTCTTCTGCCCAGTTGTTGGAAAATAGAGATGTTTTTCCTTATATTGCTCTGATCTGGATGCTAAATCACAGACTTAGTTCTATGGCCATCTGGACCAGAAAAAATCATGATGGATTAGTTGGTTGTGCACTTTGTTGATATCAGCTTTTCTCAAATTATTTCTTCTCCAATGGCTTTCACCATTAAACTCTAATTAAAAACAGTTTGGAAAACAATAACCAATTCTATAATAATTTCAAGGAAAATTTTAATGTCTATTGATTTTTAGTGTCTGGATTTCTAAGTAGTATTTGAGTTCTAGATTTTCAGAAATTTAGATTCGACAGTAAGTTTTACAAAATTGGCATGTAAGATGGATCAAACCAATTAATTAAATATTTCAACAACATAAATGAAAACAAGGTAGAACAAGAGAAGACTCTAACCATGTAAACCAGATGGATTACATCCCAGAGTTCTGAAGGAGCTGGCAGATGTGATCTTGGAAGCACTGAACCATAACTTTCAAAGATCCTGGAGCACTGGGGAACTATCAGAGGACTGGGAAAGAGCTGGTATGGTTTCCATCTTCAATAAAAGAAAAAACAAATTGATCCAGGAAACTATAGATGAATCAATACCTGGGAAGATCCTGGAAAAGATAATCAAGCAACAGAACTGCAAATACCTAGAAGCAAGCAAAATTATAACCAAAACCACATGGGTTTGTCAAAAACAGATCTTGCCCAAACTTGAATACTGAGCCCTATTTAACAAAATAAAATCCAATGGTGATAAAAGTAAGGTTTTATATTTAGGCAATAAAAATCAAATTCATAGGAAAAAAATAGGTGGAAATTGGCTTCATAGCAATACTCAGTGTAGTGCACAGTTCTTATTCGCTTCTCCCCTGTATTGTAGCTCCTTGTTAATTATTTATTTGATTTATAAGACACTTCACTCCAGAAGCTCTAGGGCAGAGGTGTCAAACTCACTTTCATTGAGGGCTGCATCAACATTATGGTTGCCCGCCAATAGGTGGGTATGACTGGGTGGGCATGGCCAGCTCGACACGACTCACTGGGTGCAGCTGACTTGGGATCGCTGAGTTAGGATGGAACAAGTCACACCGACTAGTTAACATGGAAACAATTCGGTGCCCCACAAGCTCAGCTCCCCAAACTGCTGGCAGCCAAGCACGTGCACACACAACACACACACACCTACACACATCTGCCTTGACACATCTCTGGAGAGCAAGAGGAGGCGGCAGGGCAGGACTCTCTGGTCCTGCATGAGGGAGGCTGGTTCTTCTCGAAAGGGAATCCGTTTGTATGGTAAGGATGTTGGTGTGTTGGGGCAGCCCTCCCTCACAGAGCCCCCCTGCCACCCCTTCCTCCTCCAAAGATTTGCACTTCAATGCATAGCAGTGCTGTCCTCCACCTCCTGTGGGGTCCAGGCAAGGCTGGAAGGGGGATCCGTAGGTCTCCAGTATAGGAATGCAAGACCCTGCATCCCAGCCCAGCCCCGTTTCCCTGAGAGGGCACCCAGCTGTGCTTACCTCCTGCTCGAGGCTGCTGTTTCTGAGCTCACTCTCCTTGGCCAGTGTTAACATTCTGACTGACAAACCCAACCAAAACAAATACCTTCAAGATCTTCCAAAGGTTGAATGCAAAACTTTATTGAGTACATTATTTCAGCACTGAAAAAGGCAAAACCAGCTCTAATTAATTCCCACATTAACCCATGGACCTTGTGGGCTGGATCTGGCCCGCCTACTACTTGAGGCTGCTGGATACTTATGGCAAGTAAGGAACTCTTGCCTAGAATAATTCAAGCTTCCAGAAACACTGCAGCATGATGACCGAAGGAAGGCAAAGAAAAGGCTAAGCCATCCCTTAATGAGCTGGTTTATTCACTATTCTATATACAGGCTCATAGTATTTTAACTTCAACCATTTTGAAATCATATGACATGACTGTAAAATGGAACTTTACAAACATACCAATGGTGATATGTTACATTTATTACATGAAAATCTACCACTCCAATTTGTGCAGCGTTTACCCCAAAAGAAAAGGAATATGAGTTTATGATTATTCGTTTCCCCAATTAAGAAAATGAAAATATAGACAAAAATCTGTTGCAATACCCAACTTCTTTTATTGTTTAGCTAAGGGTTTAACATTTGCTAATATCAATTCAGATTTCCCCACTTCAAAAACTGTGTGCATATGACACAATACAGTAGAATACAGTGGTGTGTACCTTTATGTATATCTGTATATATTTGTCAGAAACTATTCTCCAAAAATGGGCATGACAAAAAGATGCAGTAATATTTGGTATAGTGATAAGGTAAGCCAATTGTAAAATAAATTATTCTGACATCTTTTATACAATGAAGAATCACTCCCAGAAGCAATTTCCTCTCTAGAATGTATAGAGGAAGAAGAAAGAACAAATACCCAGGGAAGGGATGGTAAGAAGAAACAAAAATTGGTGATGTGATAAATAAAACTGAATAAAGTAGGAAAGAAAAGAGAAGGAATTGCTGTTTAGATGTCAAGAAAAAATCATTCCAAGGAACCATTTCCACCTCTGCCTATTTATTTGTTTTCAATCAATATTGCCTATCTATTCCTCTGTCACAATCCACCCATTCATACACAATTCACTGATAACTGGGGAGGAGTTATCATTTTCCTATTGATATATTTGAATGTCTCCGGCATTGTCATTTTCACAGTTTGAAAATTGTAATACCTGAAAATTGTAGTACCTGGCCCAAACTGTAATTCTAAAGCCCTTGCTAATAAACCAATAATCCAACTGTACATAACACAAAGGTCATACTATTGTATTAAAAGTCTTCAAGAATTGATAATTTTTAGACAGATTTGGATACGAAAGAAAGTGTTGGTGAATAATGTAAAAATGTATATTAATATAGCTTTTAGTGATGGTAGACTGAAATATGCTATCTTCTAGGTTCCAGAGAGGTAGTAGAACCTGCTTGGCTTCTTGTCTCTCTAGTCTTTTTGTAATAATGGTGACAGGTTAGAGATAGGAACCACATAGTTGCAAAGGAGAGTATGTTTTGACCATTCAGATGAAATAAATATTACATTTATTAGTTGATTACCAGTAGTAATGGAAGATAGCTGTTTGAAATCAAATGTTGCCCTTTATTGATAAGAGTAAAATTTTAAGTTCTCCATGAAACTTAAATCCCCACAACATGAATATATTCTGGAATCTGAAATTTTTTCATTGCTTTGAAAAGTGCACTGATTTAAACACCAGGACAATTCATATACTGCTGGTTTACTGTAAGTCTTGCCTCACTGTCCTGTAGTGCTTTCTCACAGAAGGGAAGTCCAAATCTCATGACAGAAAATGGCAATACTCTTTTATTTTAATGAAGTTCCATTTTATGCATAAGTATTCATGATTACCCTGATATTACCATTTAAAAATAAACTTTAAGAAATTGGAAGTATCAAATTGTCTCCAAATGAGAATGGTAGGCTCTCAGCTTGCTCAATATTCAGAAAAATCCATTTTCCCATTCCATAAATTAAGTGCATTGAGCAATATCTCAAATATGATTCACACAGAAAATAAAGTTATTTTTGTTGTACAGTACTATTCTATTGTTAAGGATAAACCTGATGCAATATTAGGCAAGTCCGTGCCTTAAATATATAAGCACGCATAACTTACCCCCAAATTTATGTATTACAAACTTAGTCACACAAATATTTTTTCTTCATAACTGTTTCGTGTATTAAAGTTCAAAAGCTTCTAGTTTGCAAACTCTGTACCTGCATGAACAAGCAATGACTGTTGTTTTGTATGTCAGGATTCCAGCAGTGGCTTATTTATTTCATTTTTGTTGATCTGTCATTTCTCGTGAAAGACTCACTTATTTTTATACATTGTGATTCTTTTCCTTTGGTTTCAACAGTTATGATAAACCACGATACCGAAAAGTATTATAAACTGATGAGTACTGAAAAGTATATGCATTTGGGGGAGGGGGGGCAATGTTTTACTTCATCAAACTTAGTAGTTTCAATTCAAACATTAAAACTAGGGGAATATCTTGCAGATAGCCTCAAAAGAAAATGTGTTTTGAAATTCACATTAGATACATCTCAATTTTAGAAGAAAATATTTTGTTTTCTTCCATGCATTGCTTCTATAAATTGACTTGCAAAGGAAAAACAATTCTGAAACGATAATTTCAAATATTCCTTCCCCCCCAAAAAAATTTCCAAATGAGAAATGAATTTTAGAAAATTCAAATATATGAAATATTCATGTGATTATTCTTTTGTGTGCTGTGTCTTCCTGATGAAAAAGTAGACCTCTTTCCGTTTTTTCCTCCATATGACTTATGCCAGTGGTCCCCAACCTTTTTTGTACCAAGGACCAGTTTCACGCAGAAACACTTTTTCAGGGACTGGCAAAATCAATTCTTCCCCAATAGCAAAGGGCTTCTTTACTATTTCTTTACTAAAAACATATTTTTATATTTATTTTAATCACGACTATTCATTCTTTGCGGCCCGGTACAAAATGATCCACGGACCGGTACCGGTGCGGGGCCCGGTGGTTGGAGACCCCTGACTTATGCAATGAATCCAACACTGTTTATTCATGACCTCAAATTCCTCAAGATGTAAAGTAGGAGCTATGCATCGAGTACAGGTTGTCAATGGGATTGCCCACTGTTGATTGTAAGGGCCCAGGTTCTGTAGTTGCTAAGAAACAGTTGCTTTGGTTGCTGAAGGAGGTGTCATCACTATCCATCTCACAGAAAATGGGTTCAGAACCTTCACAACAGAAAAAAAGTAACATCCTTTGAAGAGACAAGTCATATTTGGAGCCACAAAAATGAGTCAAAACTATTCAGTGCAACTGTACTCTAATACAATTTGTATATATTTAATTAATAAATAGAAAAGTTGACAACCATTTCTGAATATCATGGCTGCTAGATGTGAATCTGCAAGATTCCAGTTGATTACTGAATGGTGGCAAACATATTTAAAACCCTAGTTTGTTGCTGATATCTTAGTGGTCATCTGGTGTTTTGTAATCTAGATCTATTGGGGAGATAAGATACTAGAACTGGCCTAGGTACATATTATAGGTTGGAAATATCTAATGATTAAATTTCTAGAATATTGATAAGATGAACTCACCAGTTTGGTGTAGTGGCTAAGGTCCTGGGCTAGAAACCAAGATGTGTTGCTCAAATTTATTACTATTATCTTACTTTAGCCAACATAGTAAAATTTATATTCTAAAAGGTGCAGTATAAACCAGATGTGTCCAACTCATAGCCCAAGTGCTGTATGAGGATCTGGACAGCTAGTGATGCAGCCCCACAAGATCATAAAAATATTAAAAAATAAAGGTTCATTATTCATTTACATTTACTATATTATATATTCTATTTGGCCCAAGATAATTCCTCTTCACTTATTGAGGCCTAGGGAATTCAAAAAGTTGAACAACCATGTATAAACTATTATAGTACCAAAATAATCATCACAAATAGGAATGGTTAGCTGCTTCTGAAAAAAAAAAACAAGAAAAAGAAACCTAAGCAAGCCAGGAGCTGGATAATACTCAGAGACCACCTGGAAATAGTTGTAAGATAACCTAGGAAGCCAAAAAAAATGAGGGATCCTTGGTGCTCTCTTGAGCTTGCTTGTTTTCTTGCATACATTTCATTACCCAAACTAGGTAACATCATCAGTAATGAAACTTCTGCACCCCTCCTTTCAATCCTGGGTTATAAATATTCTCCTTTATTGGAAGCCAAAAAAATGTAGAAAAATGCAAGGGCAAACTTGTAAAATATTGTTGCCAAGAAAACTACATGAAGAATCCATATACTGTAGTCACCTGGAATTAAGCTCAAACTGAGGGAGTATTATATCACTTTAAACCTGGCTGCTCAAACTTAGCATAAATGTAGTCTTAAAGACTACATTAAGTCTTACATTAAAGTCATAGTTGTTAACCTTGGAGAAAATGAATTTTGAACTATTTAAGATTAAATTCCTAGGAGTGCTTCTCCACAGATACTTCATGACATCCCTACTTGAAACTGTTTAAGAGTTTTGCTTAATTGAGGTGATACATTGCATCTACTTACACAGAAGAGAATATAGGTGTTATCTGAGCCTTTTCAGTCCTTACCATAAGGGTGCATGTGGTCCCCTGGCATCTGTGGGGGAGTAAGTCCTTGCTGGAAGGAATCTGAGTTGTAGACACTATGATCAATAACCAACATTTGTTGTGAGGCTGGTTGCAAGGTTGTGTATGAATGCATGATTCCTTCAAAATTAATGCTGTTGCCATTGCTTGTCTGAGCTGGAAGACAAGGAAGAGTGAAAAGTTTTTAATGTTTAGCTCACCTTTAATTTTGATCAACATGAGGTGGTGTACATACTTAATATTCACATTTCCTATATTCCACACAACAATAATACTATGAGGTAACCTGACCTGAGAGGAAATGACTGACTGAAAGTCATCCAGCCAGCTTTCAAACTCAAGGAAAAACTAGAACTTATATCTTGGTTTCTAGCCCAGCACCTTAGCCACTACACCAAACTGGTTTCATGTGTATAAGTTCATTTTATCAATTTTCTGGAAATTTGATCATGAGATTTTTCCAACCTATAGGAGGTATCTACATCAGTTCTGAAATCTTATCTATACCCTCAGATCTGGATTACAAAACTTCAGGTGGCTACTAAATATCAGCAACAAAGAGTTTTCAATATGTTTTGCTACTATTTAGTGATCAGCTGAAATTTTGCAGCTCCCATCTAGGCATGATATTCAGAAATAAATGACAACTTTTCTGTCTTCCATATGCTGAAGATTAGGGTAGTCATATTTCCTAATTCCTAATAATGACTTCTTAGATAGATTATTACAGAACTTAAAAACTGAGGTGAATGCCATGAAATATTATGGTCCTCAGATAATCTAACAACCTCTCCAATTCAAGAAGTTAGTTTTATCAGAATAACAATGACAAATGATTTACAAAAACTGAATAATGGGTGAATACAATCAAGTTAACAGCAAGATATTGGAAGAGAAACAAAATAGGTATCATTGTTTATATCATCTTTCTATGACTTTCAACAAAGGGGAAAATATCCTGCTACCCACCTCCTGTCATCTTCTAATGCAATAATAGGATATGTCTGTATGTTCAAGTCAGTGTTAGCTCCTGGCGACTGCCTGGACAAGATTCCACAGTTCTTTTGACAAGGTCTGATTCAATAAAGAAGTAGTAAAAACTGCTGTCTGGTAATATGAATATACCGTAGCTTCCAAAGATCCCATCTCTACAACCAGATTCTTGTGAATCCATGTCCCTCTGCAACAGACCGAGGCATTGTATAGCCCATGGGCCACATCTGGCCTTTTGGCTATCCTGTCCAGGCTGTGGCAGCATTGAAACATTGGTATGGGACAGAGCAGCATCAGCTGGGGAGGAGGCAGCACCAGTGGGGGTCAGGTATAGTAGCAGTGGCCCTCCATAACAGTGCCAATTTCTCATGTGGCCTTTTGGGTAGCTAAAAGGTAAATTGCCCACCCCGATTTTATAAAGTATTGAATCTTCTTTTGTCCCTAAATTCTGTCTTCCTCTCATCAGCCCCTGTCCTCCATCAGGATTCACATTGGAAATGTGGGCATTTCCATAAAATTTTAAAATAATCTTTATTGAACTCACGAAACTTTAAATCTTAATCTGTCATTGTGAGGAAAAATAGGAGGAGGGATTACTATATATACTATCTTGAGCTCCTGAAGTAAAAACAAACATATCTACAAGTATAGGTATGTCACTCACTCAATCTGAGAAAATAGATGAACTCTTTGCTAATAAGATGGATTGGAAAAGAGCTGATATGGTACCAATCTATAAAAAGGGGAAAAATGGATCCAGAAAAGTATAGGACAATCGGTGTGACACCAATACCTGGGAAAATTCTGGAAAAAACAATCAAATGGTGAATTAGTGAGCATCTAAAAGCAAACAAAGTGATTATGAGAAACCAACATGGGTTTGTTTAAAACTGATCATGCCAAACAAAACTTATTGAACCGTGGTGGCACAATAGTTAAATGCAGTACTGCAGGTTACTTCTACTGATTACCGGCTGCCAGCAGTTGGCAGTTCAAGTCATACCAGCTCAAGGTTGACTCAACTTTCCATCTTTCTGAGGTTGGTAAAATGAGGACCCAGATTGTTGGGGGCAATATGCTGACTCTGTAAATTGCTTAAAGAGCACTGTGCAGCAGCATATAAGTCCAAGTGCTATTGCCTTTTTTTTTGATAAAGTAACTAAATTAGTGAATCAGCAAAATGCTATGGACATAACATATTTGGACTTCAGCAAGGTATTTGACAAAGTAGATCACAACCTATTTCTTGGCAAGATACAATAATGTGGGACAATACAACCATGAGAAGGATTCACATTTGGCTGATCAACCATACTCAGCAGGTAGTCCTCAGTGGAACTACATCAACATGGAGGGAAGCATTCAGCAGGATACCTTGAGGTTTGGTTTTAGGTCCAGTACACTTCAACCTCTTCATAATGATCTAGATGAGGAGATAGAAGGGGAACTTATCAAATTTGCAGGTGACATCAAGGGGAGAATTGCTAACACTTTGGAAAATAGATTCAAGATCCAGCTCAGTGGTGGGAAAAGTAAGGTCCTGCACCAAGGCAGGTAAAACCAAATGTATGGGTACAGAATCAGTGGTACCTGGCTCAATAGTAGTAAATGTGAAAGAGATTTAGGTGTCCTACTGAACCTACTCAACTTAAGTATGAGACAGCAATGTACTGCACCTGCCAAAAAAGTAAATGCAGTCCTAGGCTGCATCAACTTGACAGTGATTTTTGTATTCTACATACTTGTCTATGACCAAATAAAGATTTGATGATGATGACAAGAAGTGATAGTACTGCTTTACATCACGCTATTGAGACAACACTTGGAATATTTCATCCAGTTCTGGTCAATATGATACAAAAAAAAATTAAACAGAATCACTATATGAAAATACTGGTCTGGTTATCCACAATGGAAGCACTAATATACCCTAACATGTTAGATCTGGATGAAATAGTAAGATATAAAGATATATTAAATGAACAAGGAAAATTAAAAACAAAATGGGAACTTAAAAATCAGGGAACTGACATGGACTGGTGGCTTTACATGCAAATACAGATAAAAGGATACATATGGCTTCTATAGTGAACCACGAGAATTGGATAAGATATTGCAGGGGATGGGTGAAAAACTGATAAAGAAGCTCTACAACTTCCTATTGAGTTCCAAAATGGAAGAATCAGTAAAGGAAACTATGATAACACGGGCAAAAAACTTTGGGTATACTATAGAACTAGATAACTGGCAAAAACTGTGGGAAAGAAATTATAGAGTAACAATGTCAGCATCATATAAAGAAAATTGATATAAAATGTTCTATAGATGGCACCTACCACCAGCAAGACTGGCAAAAATGTTTCCAAACATGTCACCAGAGTATTGGAAATGCAAACAGGCACAGGGATCTTATTATCACATGTGGTGGACCCGTCCATTGGCAAAAAAATATTGGGCAAAGATTAAAAAGTGAGATGGTAACACAACAAATAGACCTAAAACCAGAACTGTTTTGATTAGGTATACTAACGGGGAAATACTGTGCAATAAAAGAATCCAATATTTAATGTTACAATAACAGCAACGAGAATTACATGTGCACAAAATTGGAAAAGTGGAAGTATACCCACAGAGGAAATGGTAATAAAGAAAATATTAGAATGTGCCAAAATGGACAGGTTAACAATGGAAATTAAAGACAAAGGAGAAACAGAATATATGGGACCTATGGTACAATTGGCTAGACAATAGATGCAAAGGTTAGAAAATGGATGATGAAAGAGGATCAACAAGTTAGAAACAAATACAGGTAAAAAGCTATATAGAAGGATACGTATTGTAAGCAATATTGGTACTAGATTGTACATAATTGCAAATCGAAATATATAGAGTGATAAATGTATAAAGAAGTATGTTATAACAACAGATATAAGTATGTTGTATAACATCAATTTTTTATTTTTTTTCCTATGAACTATATGAAAAAAGACAAAAATGGTTTTAACTAGGATGTATAACATCATGTATATTTTAAAAGCATATTTTGCAACCAGCATATCGTTGTTGCAAGATTGAAATTGCAAGGTAAAATGAAAGAAAATGCACAATAATTTAAAAAAAAAAGATTTTGAGACCCTCGAAAGTGTGCAGAGAAGAACAACAACAACGATAAAGGGTCTGGAGGCTAAATCATATGACAAATGATTGAGGGAGCTGAGTATATCTGGTCTATCCAAGAGATAACAAGGGGGACTTGATAATTACTTGAGGGGTGTCACAAAGAAGAGAGGACTGATTTATTTGTTAAGGCACCTGAGGGCAGAACAAGAAGTAATGGGTACAAACTTGATAAAGAGAAATCCAGCCTAGAAGGAGAAATTTTCTGACAGCAAGAAAAATTAATCAATGGAATAGTTTGTCTCCTGGGGTTGGAGGTGATCCATTACTGGAGGTTTCAAAAATAGACTGGAAAACCATTTGATTGGGATGATATAAGCTCCTGCCTTGAGCAGGGATTGGGCTAGAAGACTTCCACTGTCCCTTCCAGCCCTGTGATTCTATGAATACTAGAACACTTATTATGATTTACAACTGGTCCTCATACTTACTATCATCAAAGCATCCCCACAGCATCAAAATTTGGGCACCTGGCAATCAAAATGCATGTATGACAATTGCAGATCATGTCATCACCATTTATGACATTCCCAGTTGGCTTCTGAGAAGCAAAGTCAATGGAGGAAGCCAGGTTTGCTTAATGACTAAGCTTAACAACTGCAGTGATTTGCTTAACAATCATAGCACAAAAGATCACTTAACACTTAATTATGGAAACTTGGGGGGATGAAACCCACAAATGAAACATACAGCTAGAGGGAATTAAATTATTTAAAAGTAATAGGCCAAATAAAAGAGGAAGTGGAGTTGCACTGTATATAATAACTACATCTCTACAGAAATAGAACATAACAATGATGAAAATTATCTTGAATACATTTGGGTCAATATTAAAGGGGGGGAAATGACATTGCCATAGGTCTATACTATAAGCCACCCAACCAAACAGAGGAAATAGCTGAACTTTTTGCTAGTCAGTTAACTAAGGTATGTAGGAAGCACATCACAATAGTAATGGGGGATTTCAACTACCCTGACATCAACTGGGAGACAAACTCTGCACCAAGTGGAAGATCTAACAGGTTGCTAACAAACCTAGCAGACAACTTTGTTTCCCCCAAAACAGAGAAGGGAACAAAGGGATCAGCCATATTGGACTTAGTTCTCACTAGAAGAGATGAAATGATAGAAGGTATTGAAGCTACAAGAACCTTGGGGGCAAGTGATCATATAATATTGGAATTCAACATTATACAAGCACAAGTAGAAGAACAAAGTCAAACTAGAGTCTTGGACTTGAAGAGAGCTAATTTCAATAAACTTAGAGAGAGCTTGGGAAGGATTCCATTGATGAGAATCCTCAAGCGGAAAACAACTCAAAAAGCTTGGGAAATTTTAAAAACTGAGATTATAAAAGTCCAGTCTAGCACAATATCAACAAAGAAGAAAAATAACAGCTCTCAAAAGAAGCCAGCATGGCTGCATAAAGAACTCTCTGACAAATTCAGAGACAAAAAGGACAAATATAAAAAGTGGAAAGAGGGGCAAACAACTAAGACAGAACATCAACAAATAGCCTGAGCCTGTAAAGATGAAGTGAGGAAAGCTAAGGCTCATAATGAACAAAGGCTTGTGACAAAAGTAAAAAATAACAAAGAAGCTTCTTCCAACATGTTAAAAACAAGAAAAAAGTCAAGGAAACAATTGGTCCATTGCTGAGAGAAAGTGGTAGAAAGGTGACAAGCAACAGGGAGAAAGCAGAACCACTTAACTTGTTTTTTGCATCTGTCTTTACATAAAGGGAAAAAACAGTCCAACCTATCAAAAACAGCATCACAAAAAAACAGATTAAGAACACAAGTTAAAATTGGAAAGAAAATGGTAATTGAATACCTGTCTACCCTAGACGAGTTCAAATCACCAATACCAGATGGATTACACCGCAAGGTTCTGAAGGAACCGGCAGACAAGATCTCAGAAGCACTGAACTATATCTTTCAAAGATCGTGGCGCACCAGAGAACTACCAGAGGACTGGAAAAGAGCTGATGCAATTCCCATCTTCAAAAAAAGAAAAAATTAGATCAGGATACTACAGATCTATCAGCTTGGCCTCAATACCTGGGAAGATTTTGGAAAAGATAATTAAGCAACAAATCAGTGAACACCTTAGAAGCAAACAAAATCATAACAAAAGCGAACCTGGGTTTGTCAAAAACTGATCATGCCAGACAAATCTTATTGCATTCTTTGACAAAGTGACAAAATTAATGGACCAGAGGAATGCTCTGAATATGATTTACTTGGACTTCAGTAAGACATTTGATAAAGTAGTGGACCATAAGCTACTACTAGATAAAGTAGAAAAATGTAAGTGAGACAGTATCACCACCAGATGGATTTGTAACTGGCTGACCAACTGCACTTAATGTGTAGTCCTCAATGGAACTGCATCAACATGGAGGAAGTATGCAGTGGAGTACCCCAAGGCTCTGTTTTAGGCCCAGTACTTTTCAACATCTACATCAATGACTTGGACAAGGGGATAGATGAGGAACTCATCAAATTTGCAGATGACACCAAGCTGGCAAGAATAGCTAACATTCCAGAAGATAGGCTTAAGTTACAGAAGGATCTTGACAGACTTGAACATTGGGCACTATCTAACAAAATGAAATTCAGTGGTGAAAAAGTAAGGTTCTACATTTAGGGAAGAAAAATAAAAAGCACAGGTACAGTATATATGGTACCTTGCTCAACAGTACTAACTGCGAGAGGGAACTTGGAGTCCTAGTGGTAACCATTTAAATATGAGCCAGCAGCGTGCAGCAGCTGCCAAAAAAGCCAACACAGTTCTAGGTTGCATAAACAGAGGGGTAGAATCAAGATCACTTGAAGTATTAATACCACTTTATAATGCCTTGGTAAGGCCACACTTGGAATACTACATTCAGTTTCAGTCCCCACTATGTAAACAAAATATTGAAACTTTAGAAAGAGTGCAGAGAAGAGCAACAAAGATGATTAGGGGACTGGAGGCTAAAACATATGAAGAACAGTTGCANAGAGGGAGCCAAGCTATTCTCCAAAGCACCTGAGGGCAGGACAAGAAGCAATGGGTAGAAACTAATCAAGGAGAGAAGCAACTTAGAACTAAGGAGAAATTTACTGTAGAACAATTAATCAGTGGAACAACTTGCCTCCAGAAGTTGTGGATACTCCAACACTGGAAGTTTTTAAAAAGGTATTGAATAACTATTTGTCTGAAGTGATGTAGGGTTTCCTGCCAGGGCAGGGGTAGAAGACCTCCAAGGTCCCTTCCAACTCTGTTATTCTATTTCTATTTCTAATACCTACTTTCCTGAGTAGCAGAAATTCTGGTCCCAATTGTAAGTCAAATATATGAATAAATATTTTGCCAACAAAAGACAGAAAATTGTATATGCATCTGTGTGTATATGAAAGGGAAAACAAGAGTATGAAGATAAATGCTTAAAGGGTGTGCATATTTCTGGGCATGTAATTTTCAGGTTTATGTATTCACAATAGCAAAATCTTCTCCCTTCAGGCTAGAGCTGTCCTACCTGGTTGTTTGTAGCACCAGTACTCATTCAGGCTTTGGCTGAAATAGATTAATCAAGCACTGTAATATATACACATACACACATACATATACACACTGTAATATATATAATATATACAAAACATTTTCAAGAGAGAATTCCCATGCCAAAAGAAAATTAGAGAACAAATCTTACTTGCACTGAATCTTTGTGTGTTTTGCTGATCTTGCTGTTGCTGTTGTTGTCGCCTTGCTAATTTTTTCATCTGTGAGTAAAGTGGGAAGAAAATTCAGAACAATATAATAACTCTCCTTGATTATCTTGAATGGTAGAATAATGTCAGAGAAAATTGATGGATGAGTAAACCATCTGTCAATTGGATGATTGCTGGTGATGCTACTACAGTATTCTGATATCCTTCATCTGTTGAATTCT
Source organism: Laticauda laticaudata (assembly GCA_004320025.1). Lineage (NCBI taxonomy): Eukaryota > Metazoa > Chordata > Lepidosauria > Squamata > Elapidae > Laticauda > Laticauda laticaudata. Next base: position 5,997 of record BHFT01002067.1, on the reverse strand, counting down.
GTGAAGGATACAGTGGGGGAAGCTCACAAGCTTCCTACACTTATAAAATGATGAGACATTCCTGCCTCGTGTTTATTCAATCATCTTTACCTTTCTACATAGAGATAGCCCTTGCTTACTACTTGTTCAGCAACTTTTCAAAGTTACGACAGCATTTCAATGAATGAGGGGTACTTACAACAAATCCTCAAGGTTCTGACAGCACCCATGTGATCATAATTGGGCTGCTTGGCAAAAAGCTTGAACTTATCTTGGTTACAGCATCCTATGGTCGTATGGTCACCATCTATGCCAGTTTCCCATAAGCAAAGTCAGTTGGGAAGCCGGCAGGGAAAATCACAAGTTGCTCTGTGAGTCCTACCTCCTACCTTCCAGAGCGACCACATCACACATTCTTTTTCTGGGCTTCCCTGAACTCACACACATCCCCTCCCCCAACTCACATGTGGCCTCTGCTGGGCTCCTTACCTAGACTCCTGGGACTTCCTAATTGTGGTTACAATAGCAACTGAGGCTACCTGAATTGACCTTTCTAATGATAGTCACATGACACCATGATTTATGACTGCATCCCAATTGTTGTTGTAATCTGAGTACTACCTGTAGCTCTGGTACTGCCTACAGCTGCTGTTCATTTTTTCTACTCATCCAGATCCCCTCTCTTTATATTAATTTAGTTCAAAAAAAATAATTGCAGTTTGACTGAATAAACACACATGATACGTGTGTGTGTATTGTAGGTTTAGTGTTGTTCGGGTCTTTTCCCGTGTAAGATTAAGCAGTGATCTTGGCAATGTTTACAGCAAAAAGGTCCCACTCGCCATCCCAGGCTTGGTGCTTTCGGCTTCGTGCCAGTGCATACGACTACAACTTTTAAAGCCAGAACTATTAAATTGAATGGGAAAATACCCTCGAACACAAAGCTGCATAAATCCATACATATACAATACCCGTGGAAAAATTGAAAGAAAACATATATGTATAAATATTATGTGTGTGTGATGTATGTGTGTGTGTGTGTGTGTGTGCGTAAATACTATTAATATATATATATTATTAAATATACATATAGTATATATATACTTATATATATATATATATATTTATAATTTTATACTTCAAAAAAAACATTATATATATATATAAAAAAAACAAAACAAACTATATATATGTTTTTAAGCTCTCCGGATGTACTTACAATTTGTGCTGTTTAGCTTCCTTCGGGTATTATCCCACGTCATTGTAGTTCTGTTAAAGTGTAGCTCATTGTAGTTCTGTATTAAATTTATGCTAGCCAACGTCTTCAGCAGATATCTCATCTGCCATCATTTCAGCTTCTGTATGGAAGAGTTGTGTCTCACAGTTCCTCTGTTTCAAATTTTGAGCGCTGGTCTACTTTCTGATTGAGTCTATTAACCTCGGGTCTGTGTTCATTGCGACTGGAGTTTGATTGCATATTGGGTTTCTGGTTTCTTCTGTACTTTTTGTGCGCTTTTGATGGGCTGGCACGCCACTCTGTTCTTGTGTGCGAAGCTTTCAATGCAGCTTAGGCTTCGTGTGAAAGGATGGCGCTCTTACATCAGCAAGCTGGTTTCATCTGGGTGCCTGGTGTGGGTGTGTTTGAAGTTGAGGCATTCAGAGGGAGCCTGTCTGTGCTCAGTTGTTTGGTTCCTGTTTTGTTGGTGTGGAGATCTTTTCTATTTGAGGTGCAAGCTTCAAATGAATTGACAGTTTGCTTGGAATCATCTCTTCATATTCATGCCTGTCAGGTCTTTTTTCAATCTCTATGGCTTCTCTGCATATTCTGTGGCTGGGGTTTTCTATAGTGCTAGGTTTTGGTCCATGAAGTTGCATGTTGTGACCTGTGGTTTTCATGTGTCTGGAAGCTAGTAGAGGAGGTGTGTTTCCAGCTTTTTTACTGCATTTTGTGTTCATCTAGGCGGACTTATCTTCTAACTGGTCGTCCAATGCTAATGTGGCCGGCATGATTACAGGGAAATTTCGTATATGCCCTTGTTTTCCAGCGTCAATTTTGTCTTTTGGGTTTCCTCAGGATGGCTGCCTATTTTTTGTCTGTTTTGGAAGGCAGTCTTGATGTGATGCCGTGTAAGGATCTTTACTGATTTTATCTGTACGTACCATCTTATGTAGTATCAACTCTTATTACCTACATAAGACGACTACAGATAAAATCAGTAAGATACTACACAGGCATCACATCTAAGGACTGCCTTCAAACAGACAAAAAAATAGCAGCCATCCTGAGAACCCCAAAGACAAAATTGAACCTTGGAAAAACCAAGGGCATATACGAAAAATTCCCTGTACATCGATGCCCGCGCCACATACAGGACCAATAGAAGAATAGCTACCCACCTAGATGAACACAATAAAAATGACAGTAAAAAAAGCTGGAACACACTCTCCTCAACTAGTCCAAACACATTGAAAAAACCACAGGTCACACATCAACTTTCAATGGCACCAAACCCACCACCTATAAGAAAACCCCAGCCACAGAATCATCAGAGAAGGCCTTAGAGATATTAAAAAAGACCTGAAAGCATGAATAGAGAGAATGATTCCAGAGACTGTCCATCATTTAAAGGCCTGCCTCTCAAATTAGAAAGATCTCCACACACAAAAGCCAGGGCAAACACCTGCGGCCACAAAACAAGACTCCCCCTGAATACCTCCAGATACACACCCCAAGCCAGGCACCCAGATAGAAACCTAGCTTCCTGAATATTATGACAGCTTGTCCTTTAACTCGAAGCCAAGCTGCACTGAAAGAAACACAAGTGTTGCCAGCCAATCAAAGCCACAAAACAGACGCAGAAAGAAACCCAGACAAACACCAATCAACACAACTTCCCAAGACCAATAAACACAGACCAAGACTTCCCAACCAATCAGGATGAAGAAAAAAACATCCTGTCACAACAGTAGGCTAGACTTCAAATTTTTAAAAAACTAACGGCTGTGAAGCCTGACCCAACAGAATGAACTTCAAATACTATCAATATTGATGCAGATGAGATTTCGCCCCGAAACTTTGCTACAAACTTTAAAAAGCACCAACTACACATGATTGTGGATAATACCCAAAGGAAGCTGAACAGACACACATGTAAGTACCCGTGAAACTTAAAAAAGAACCATAATTAGTCATATATATATATATAGTATATATAATATTGAATTGAATTGAATAAATTGAAGGAAGCCCCTATGCCGGATCACCACTGTCACCCGTCATTGCAAACCCATTCATGGGAAGAATTCGAATCCAGAGCCCTGGCTAATGCCACCCACAAAAACCCAAACTATGGCTAAGATATCAACCGATGAGCACATTATGTGATTTGGCCCCATGGAAAAAGAAAACCTAAACGATTCCGTAACAAAACAGCGCCAAACAGCACACACGCCCAAAATCAAGTTGCGACCATGCGAAATGGGAAGATAAACAAACAAACTACCATTCCTAATGTACTAATCTACAAAAGAACAGATGGCACACTTTAGGACAACACCGCTAGTCTATACCAGAAGAAAAGGGAACACACACCAACCGCTACCTTCAACGCCATCCGACCACCACCCAGCATAGATAAACGTCCGGTGGCCCGAAAACAACTAATCACCGAGAAGCAAACGCCTGACAGACAAGACACGATATAAAGACTGAACTGAATGCACCCTGACTTGAAGATACTACAGCCAGCGGCTTCCCACAAAAACAAAAATCTTCGCAGCTTAATCCACAAAAACACACCGAGACATAACAGAGGACCTAGAAGATCAACAGACTTATGAAACAGCTGTCCGTGCCCTACATAAGAGGTACTACAGACGAAAGAATCAGTAAGATACTACAACAGACAATCACGATCAGACTGGCCTTCAAACAGACAAAAAATAGCAGCCATCCTTAAAAAACCCCCAAAGACAAAAATTGACTGAAAACCAAGGCATATACGAAGGTTCCCTGTGGGCATCATGCGCCGGCCCAATACATTGGACAGCACCATAGAAGAATAAGTACCCGCGCTGGATGAACGCACAAAAATGCAGTAAAAAAGCTGGAACACACGCTCCTCGACGTAAGTCCAACGACATGAAAACCACAGGTCAACAACATCTGTAAACTTCAATGGCACCAAAACCCCTAGCCACTATAGAAAAAACCGCCATGCCACAGAATCATCAGCAGAAGGCCGAGTAAGAGATTAAAAAAAGACCTGAAAGCATTGAATAGAAAGAGATGATTCCAGAAGACTGTCAATCATTTGGAAGCCTGCACTCTCAAACAGAAAGATCTCCACACCACAAGTCTGGCATTCCTTTTAAGAAATTTAAGGGGGAAGGATTTATTCACTTAGTTTTTCTTTCTGTCATCTAAAAACGTAATGTATAACATAGAGGAGGCTCAATTGGTGACTTTGGGCCAGCCATTTTCTCTAAGCCCAACTCACCTCGCAAGATGAGGTTGTGGAGAAAATAGCAGGAAAGAGAAATGTTACCTATGTTCACTACCTTAAGTTATTCACAAAAACAATAAAAGGCAGGATTTTAAAAAAAATGTTTTTCATTCATCAAACTTTCCTGGCTCCTACACCACTACTACTTTTTAAACTCTAGAGGTTTCATCACTATGAACACATCTGGGATTCAAATAATTTTCATATAAATTGCTGAAGAAATTTTGACAAGGGGAATGATGAAAAGATCTACTTGCCCCTTCTATAAAGTTGAAGATGCCTTTTTCATAAAATCCTTCTGAAAAAAAATTATTTTTAGTTCCAATTTCCATGTTGTATATTGTTTGATCACTTTGCCACCAAATATTGGAAATCTAAAAGGGGGATTTTCCTCAGATAGGAAACCCTACTCTGACACAAAAGAAACCAACCAAGAACTTCTTAATATGAAATCTTTGAACCTACTGACATAAAATTAGGAAATAATTCATATGTCATCAAATTCTTCCAAGAAATAAACATTCCGTTAGTTAGAAAAAGCTTTGAAAAACTTGCACGGACTAGAAAGGTTTTATTTTTTAAAAAGAATCCTTAAAATTACAGCACTAGATATTCTTTTTTTTAAAGCAGAATTTCCCTAATACTCTTTTTAAAGCTGGAAAAATATTTTATTAAAATAATGACAAAAAAGATAGTTTTAAAAAATGAGCTTACTATAAAGGTGTAAGTAACTTTATGTCATTGTTTTGAGAATGTTGGAAGCTAATGTTTTTCCTGTGCATATTAAGTATTCTGCGAGATATGAAGGCTGAATTGTCAGTTTGCATAATACATATTAGAACTCTACTCCATTAACTCCTATTTCTGACATTATTGGGGAAAGGGTATACACAGCTGATGTAGATAAGAATCCTCTCCTAGCAAATGTCATAATAATTATTAATGTAATTGTTACCTTAGCTCTTTGATTCTGGAACCAGACTTGTACAACTCGGACACTAAGACCTGTCTCAGCTGCTAATGTTTCTCTTACCTTTAGGAAATGCAAAACATGTAATTATATTCAGTATCATGAGACAAATGATCAGCAAAATGTAAAATATGTCTGTTTACATAACATTTTTAGCTTTCAACCTGTCCCAGTATTTCAAAATGTCCAAATACATTGCAAGGTCTCTCAAAATATGAATGGCAAGAATGTTTTATAAACCTGTGCTCATTTTAAGTTAAAAAAATAAATTTAAAAGTTCCATAATGCCTTAACTTTTCTTTCTAAATAAGGTGTCTGACTACAGCAGTTCTATTTGATTGGTAACCCATTACTACAGCTCTCTGGCCATCGAGGTGATTTTTAGGGGCTCTGAAAAATACACTGCTCAAAAAAATAAAGGGAACACTTAAAATAACACAATGTAACTCCAAGTCAATTACACTTCGGTGAAATCAAACTGTCCACTTAGGTAGCAACACTGATTGACAATCAATTTCACATGCTGTTGTGCAAATGGAATAG
>BHFT01002064.1:0-24416 GCA_004320025.1 Laticauda laticaudata | reverse complement strand
TATATATATATATATATTTAAAGTGTCATTTCACACTATGATAGGTTTATTATATAATATATTCTTTGGTGTGGATTAATGTCTCCCCACTGAGAAAAAGCACAGTAACTCTTACACTAGGTTTTGAACGCATGACAAAAATTTGAGAAGCTTTCCCCAGCCTACTGAGCTCAGATGTTTTATAGTCATAAATATACTATTAGAAACTGGCATAATAGCTAAGGAGTGCCTAAGAAGTCTGAATGTTGTCATTTAACATAACTTAGTGCAGTTGGTTAAGAACTGGGGGATTAAGTCTCAGGAAAAGGCTAGATTACAGTTCTGTTCTGTGTTGGTTTTTTTACTGTTAGTTTTCTACAGAAATAGAAAAATAAAAAAACACAGGCACAAGAACAAATTTACATATACATATACATACATGCCAGAGATGGTATTCAGCAGCTTCTGACCAGTTCTGGAGAACTGGTAGTGGAATTTTTGAGTAAATACCACCTCTGACTGGCCCCTCCCCCATTTATTCTCTGAGTCCCATCTGATCGGCTGGGTCTTCTTTTGTTGCCCTGCACAGGAGAATGGAGCTGGAAAGCAGATTAGTGGGGTGGGGAGGGAATGGAAATTTTACAGTATCCTTCCCCTGCCATGCTCACCAAGCCATACCATGCCCACCAAGCCATGCCCACAGAACTGGTAGCAAAAAAAACTTGAATCCCACCACTGATACACACACACACACACACACAGACACACATATACGTACTTTTTCTAGGAGTAAGAGAATAATGAACAATTAGAAGAAATGTTGAGACTTTATGTGAGCAGGTCTTCAGAAAAGCTTCTTTCCCACATCTTTAAAAAGTTTCAGAATACTAGCTAACTAGAAGGTGAGACAGAACCTTTGTTTCTTTCAGTGCTTAACTATCTATTCATGGAATCTTCACAGAAGTTCATCCTATAACAGAAGCAGGACACATTGCCTACGCCAAGACTCAAGGAGTGGATAAAGATACATGACTACCAGGAAACAATAAAAAATACTCTCCATTTATTATTTAGATTCTCTAAATCAGGGGCCTCCAACCTTGGCAAATTCAAGACTTGTGGACTTCAACTCCCAGAATTCCTCAGCTTTCATAAGTCTTAAGTTGTCAAGGTTGGAGATGCCAGCACTAAATGACAGAAGGTGTGCTAATGTCTCCCTCTGTTCTACTCAGGAGGTTCCTTAAAGATTGGCCTTCTTGCAGTTGCCTCTTTTAATATTCTTTTTTTTTTGTAGGGGGTGGGCTTCAAGTCAATCTTGACTTCTGGCAAATGCCTAGGCAATATTTCTTGACAGCTTTTATCAGAAATACTTTGTCATTCTTTCTATGGCTGACAGTGGGACAGTGAGTGGGTCAAAGACACCTAGATGGGCCTAAAACTGGACTAGTTTGGACTAGGAGGTCATTGTATGAAAGTGGAAGAAATGATTTCTATTATTAGCTAAATATTATTAGCTAAATATCCTAAAGCTCTTGAGAGAAGAAAGTAATTACATACAATATACAAAACAAATAAACAAAAAAATCAATACTACATCAGGAACAATGATCTCCCATGATCACTTATTTTCATTACAATTCATATGACTTCTATGTAAAATGTTGAAATGTTATCCCATGTAAATATACCATAGCTGAATTGTACATCCAGTTAGGAGGCCACTTCCATACCCCCATAGAAGTTTTATTTATAATTAAATGGGTTGTGTATACGTGTTTACTTCTCTCTTATGTCATATTCTCATCATACATTAAATAATAATAAATAACCATGCAACATACAATACATAAGGAAACAGCAATCATTTCAGAATAAGAAAATGAGGAGGAACAGATGACACATAGCTAATACTATGTCAGTGTTCAGTATGTATCTCCTGTCTGAAGTTTTTTTTTTGATGTACAGATTTGGCAGGTGGGTTATGATGGTTATAGACAAATAAGTCTGCTTACATGGATCTATGGTTCTGAAATATATCAGCAATATTTGGATTCTATTAAAATCAGGCTGCCCACACTAAATAGATATGACTGATATGTATGTTTCCTCTTGTTCTATTTCTTCAAATCATACAACTCTACTTTTCCACAATTCCTATTACTTTACATAGTTCTTAATATAGCTAAACTAAAATGTAGTTAAAATTAATCCAACCTATGTTAGTTTACAATCTTCCACTTTCCAGTTCTTCATTTCCCTTTCCCCCCATCCTGCTGTTTGTTCTATATACCGCCCCCCCACATACACACATACACTGTTGAAATTGAGACTGTAAACTCATTGGGGCCAGGACCTCTCCCCCTTTAAAGTGCCATGTACAATTATCTATAAATAACAACATCAGCACTATGAGAGGTGACAAAAATGTCTAAGTATTTCTATAGCTGAACATACTCCTTGTCTGAAGCTTAAATGTCAGCAGCACTGAATATGTGTTCCAATGATTTTTAATGTGCTATTTTAAAAGACGTAGTATTTCTGTTTTCCAGTGATACAATTTTCAAAATGTAGCCCCTATGTCTGAAGGATACCTTCTCCCCATATTCTATATTGGTTTAAATTATATGAAGATATATGCAGCCCAAATCCTTTGCAACTTTAGTTCAAATTAATTTCCACTGGTTTCAATTGTACTTATCCCCAAGTACATTTGTAAAAAGCTTCAGCTATAATCAAATAATCTTCTATGGGTTAAAATTAGTATTAGAAAACCAATTGCTTGAGGGTTTGGAAAGGGATAATACATCACAACCATTTAATCCTCTCACCAAAAATGTGAGATGGGCAGAAAAATCCCTACATACTGGAAGTTTTTGATTACTTTGAGATTACTACAAAAAAAATTCACAGGTCTTTATTATTCAAGCTATTTGAATTAAGTTTCCCCATCCCAATAAGCCTTACCAGAATCACTTTAGTGCAGTAAAACTTAACACCAAGTTGCACATATCTTACATCATTCTAGAACTGTTTTTTGTTCTCATCTTAAATGTTTTTCTCCTTTCCTCTCGATTACATTGCCATATCCACAATGAAGTCAAATTATACAGTACAATTATATTATTACAGAGGCAATAACAGATGAAGATTTGTTTTGTTTCCCATTTATTGACTGTCACATCTTGGAATTACCATCGTCAAATTCGCCTGGATTTTAAAATCCTTCTTAACGGATCTAGGCTGGTATCTCAAAGCAGCTTGCAATAATTAATGTGGGGAGGGAATTCTATTTGCCCAATCCCCATTTCTTTGCAAATTGTATTTTGTTCTCCCAACAGGCCCAAGAGGAGATTTCTTTGAGAAATCGCATTTCCCCCTAAAAAACCAAACCAGAGAAAACTGACATCATTCTTCCCATTGATGCAAGTGGGAAGCCCAGCTTCCTCCAAGGGAAAACTTGGTCCCCTATTTGGACCAGACTCTTGATGCTTCTTGGAGGAAGCGAGATTATACCACTCATCTTCACGGGAAAGAAAGATTCAGAGCCCAATAGGGGGAAGAAGAGCAGAAGGAAAGAAACAAAGTTGAGGAGAGGAACGCACAGCCAAAAAAACAAAAAAACAAAAACAAAGTGTGTTGTTTTGTTTTGGGGTTGTTGCTGTTGGGTTTTTTTTCCCAGAAAGCCCTGAGAGATGCACATATTCCTTTTTGTACCTCGTTGTTGCGGCGCTGCTTGTTGCTGCGGCGGCGCTGCTGCGGCCATCGGCTGCCCAAATACAGGAACAAGCACCAGCTCAGGGCGACTGTGATGGAACAAGAGGGGAAGCCGAGGGCGCTCGCCTCAATAGCGGCCAAACTTCGCGCGCTTTCGCGCTCCGCTTTCGGAGCTCCGCAAGAAGTGTGAAGGGAGGCAGACACCGCCTCTGAGGTGAAAGAGGAGGCGGCGAAGCCTGACTGTCACGCGGGATGGACCCGCGGGAGGGAACGCCCCTTGTCGCTTTCCGCCGTCCGTTCTCGGCTTCTTCCATGGGGGCTTGAGGATGTCACAAGACAAATGAACAATCGCGAATCTTCCAAAGAGGGAGCTTTAGACGAATTAACCGGGGGTGGGGTGGGGGGGGCAGGAGGCTAGAGTGGGCAGGGAGGCAGAGTGGGGTGGGGTGCTTTGGCGTGCAGTGGGGATAAAAGAACAACTGCTCGGTCTCGCCTACAAAAGGGAGGATGGGAAATTTTCCAAGCCACAACAAGCAGCAAAAGAGTCTAAAAAACTTGAGCGCTCTTAAAGTCGATCTCTCTCTCTCTCTCTCTCCCTCCCTCTCTCTCTCTCTCTCTTCAACTTGGAAGAACAATTTTCATGAACCCAGAGGAAGAATGCTACAGGCTCACGCTTTACATTGTATAAAAAAAAATTTTTTTTTCTTTTTCAAAAACAAAACAAAACACTATTGCAAAGCCAAACATTCTCAAGAACCAAAACGGGCCTGGCTAGAGAGACCCTGACAGGAGCCAGGCTAACGGAAACATCGAAGCTGAGCAGAGGATCCGTCCATCCGTCCCTCTAGTGCCGGGTCAGCGAAAGCTCAAAAGTAGCCGGCGTGGGCTTGTCACATCCACGAAGATAGGTACGGATTATACTGTATTATGTATGTTTAAAAAAACAAACTCAACTTTTAAGCAAACGGGTCAGGAGAAACGCCAACTCTTGCATCTCAATACTAAAATAGGCCATGATGATGAAGTTTCTCATATTTAGCTATTTATACTCCTTTTGTACATGAGAAGGCGCTTGACTCGTCCGGGCCGTTTTTTGTTGTTGTTTGTTTGTTTTGTTTGTTTGTTTGTTTTGCGTGCAACGGAGACAGCGTCACAAAGCTTCCCGACTTAGCTCAGCGCCTGAGATGGGATTAATATAAACCGGATCGAGACTCAATTCACATTAAACTCTTCATTTGGAGAACAGCTGGAAAAAAAAACCCCAAGTATTAAAACGTACTGCGTTCAGCCTGAAAAGTGAGCGGTCGCCACATAAACCCCCAGTATGAAGGAGCATTGAAAGCCATTTTCAACAAAGTCGTCACACATTCACTCACACACACACCCCCCAACTCAATAGCTTTGCCGTATGATATTTCAAGTGGGGTGGGCAGGAATCGACACCTCCCTTTTCAGGCATGGGGGGGGGGAATAGGAATAGAATAGAATTCTTTATTGGCCAAGTGTGATTGGACACTCAAGGAATTTGTCTTGCTGCAAATGCTCTCACCGTACATAAAAGAAAAGATACATTCGTCAAGAGTCAAGAATCATAATCACTTAATAATACTCATAGGGTACAATAAGCAATCAAATCATACTAGGAAACAGTCAATAAAAATCATAAGGATACAAGCAACAAAGTTATAGTCCTACAGTCATAAGTGGGAGGAGATGGGTGAAAGGAAGGATGAGAAGATTAATAGTAATAATAGTGCAGACTTGGTAAATAGTCTGACAGTGTTGAGGGAATTATTTGTTTAGCAGAGTGATGGCGTTCGGGCGGGGGGGGGAAACTGTCCTTGTGTCTAGTTGTTCTGCTGTGCAGTGCTCTATAGCATCATTTTGAGGGAAGGAGTTGAAACAGTTTATGTTCAGGATGTGAGGGGTCTGTAAATATTTTCACAGCCCTCTGTTTGACTTGTGCAGTATTCAAGTCCTCAATGGACCTGTATACTGCATAAAAGTATAAATTAGAATTGGAGGGGAGCCATGATCGGCCACAGCATCCACTGGGAAAGACCATCCAATGACTTCCAGGGGGACCCTGGTTTTGCTGGTCAAGTCAATCTTGAAGAGCTGGCACCTGAGTATCTATAGCAGGAGCCCCCAAACTTGGGAATTTTAAGACTTGTGCACTTCAACTCCCAGAATTCTTAAAGTCTTAAAGTTGCCAAGTTTGGAGACCTCTGATTTATAGGACCATATCCAGGGGTGGGCTGCTGGGGGTTTGCAGCCCCTAGCTAAGATTCTGTGCAGTTTGGAGAACCCCCAAATCCCACTCCTGGCTGGCCCCACCCACCCTGCCCCTCCTCTCCCAGGAGTCCCCACANTTCTGACCAGTTCTGGAGAACTGGCAGCAGAAATTTTGAGTAGTTTGGAGAACCAGTAGCAGAAATTTTGAATAGTTCAGAATACCACCTCTGATTGGCCTAGCCCCCATGTCTTCTCTGCCTCCCGAGTCCCAGCTGATCAGCTGGGTCTTCTTTTGTTGCACTGCACAGGAGAACAGAGCTGGAAAACAGTTTAGTGGGGTGGAGATAGAATGGGGATTTTACAGTATCCTTACCTGGAGTGGGGTCAGAATGGAGATTTTGCAGTATCCTTTCCCTGCCATACCGGCCAAGCCAAGCCCACTAAGCCAAGCCACACCCACAGAACTGGTAGTAACAAATTTTGAATCCCACCACTGCCCAATGTGGTCCGTTTTAGATGCAGGTAAGTGTGGGGCACGTATGGAGGCTCAGAGAAGGTGAAAAATGGGCTTCCCAGAAGTTCAGGAAGGCCAGAAATGGGCCTGTTTCTAGCTTCCAGAAAGCCTCTGGAGCCCAGGGAGGCTGTTTTAGCCTTCCCGGAGGCTTAAGAAAAGCCACTGGAGGCCAGGGAGGGAAAAACCACCTCCCACCATGGTGCAGGAGGCCGACAAGGCCATACCTACCATGGCCATGCCCACTCAACAACTGGGCAGGGAACCTTTGCTAAAATTTTTGAAGTCCACCCCTGACCATATCTATATGACCACCTTGTCTGATGAGACTCAGTTTAGCCTGTTAGATCATACATGGAGGGGCTTCTTGTTATCCTGCATTTCTGGGATGTGTACCAAGGCTAGAAAGCCTTGTCTGTCCTTAGCAGGGCCAATGCTATGGAATGGACTCGCAACTGAGATTAGATGGCCTCCTCCCTGGTTGTTTATGGGAATATTTTTTTTTCCAAAGACCCTTTCAGTAACATCACCTGCCCTGCTTGTTCTTATTTATTTTTCTCTTCCAATTCAATTTTGTTTTTATTCTTTGGATTGAATGCTGTTTTAATTTTGTTGTTGTTATAGTGACATTATAATTGCCTAGAGTAATGAAATAAATGAGCAGTTTAATTTGTTTTTGTAGTATAATAGAACAGGAATCTCACAGTCCTCCAAGCATATTTTAGAGATGAAAACATTATTTGTAAATTCTCAGAATGCTAACAGCACAACTATAGGAAGTGGTCCGAGAAGGGAAACAGTACCTCAGCTCAACTTAACAGGTCTCCAAGCAACAGCAGTGTTTTGTAGTCAGGTCACTCAATTGGCACCTTGAGACTTGTCACACTTAACAGTGTCACCTTCCAGGAACTCCAGTCAACTTGTGCCTTCTGTGGTAGTCACTGCCCAGGGAGACGCAGCAGGAGTATTGCCTAGTGAAAGTGGCCTGATATGGCACTATTTGAAACAGAGAAAGAGGAATAGGTTGAGGAGCAAAAGGGCCAGGTCTGGCTGCCCCAAGGTGAGGATTTCTCTAAAGGGCAAGTAACTAAAGGAATGGGAAAATCATAAAACAAGAAAGTTAGAAAGAGCTATGGTGGTGCAGTGGTTAGAATGCAGTTCTGCAGGCTACTTCTGCTGATTGCCAGCTGCCTGCAGTTCAGCACTTTGGGTCTCACTGGCTCAAGGTTGACTCAGCCTCCCATCCTTCTGAGGTCCCTAAATCGAAGAGCCAGATTGTTGGGGGGAAATATGCTGAACCGGTAAACTGCTAAGAGAGGGCTGTAAAGTGATATAAAGTCTACGTGCTATTGCTATTGCTGTCATCCTGGATATTATTCAGAAGAAAACTGCATATCAATTCAATAATAAAATCAAATATTGGTGTTCAGGTTGATTAAAAAAAACATTGCCGGATACTGACAAGAATGACATGACTCTGTTTCTCAGCTTGGTTTCACAAGTTGTTCTGACACTTAGCAAAGGGTTTTGTTTTGCTTTATTTTGTTTAATAAATGTATGTGTGAAGAGACAATGCCCTTCGTTATTTGATTCAGGGATGCTTTTGTGCTAACGTAAGAAAAGATTGGTGTTGTGGTTGTAGGCTAATGAATTAGTCAGGCAACATTCAATTTGAGTTTGAGATCATGATGCAATTCAAAAGTATAATCTACTTTCATAGAAGAAATATATTGTTATAAAAGTTAATTGTGGAAGTAACTTTAAATTGCTATAAGGAGCTTTAAAAATGGATTACATGCTTCCAAGTCAAAAAGAATTCATTAGAAATGAAAATACTGCAAAAGAAGGACAAAAGAAGATTTTGACAATGGAACTGAAATAACAAAGAAGAAGTTGAATTTCAGGGCTACAAGAGAGGAAATGTAGTAGAAGAAATGTAAGGTGGGGAGACAAGATAACAAATCATACTGAGATAAAAAGTCTTAAAATGAGTTTACCATAAATTATATGTTTGAAATTCCCAAAGAAAGCCATTCACTCTATATGCCGCAACACTGACTAGTATAAGAGAAATATTATAAAAACAACATGGATGACAGAAATATTTTACATGAAAGAACTTCCCATTGACTGTGGCATGTGTAATATGCAGACTAAATCTTACTGCTGTAAAAATCTGTTCAAATAAATACAAATAATTGATATGGAGACATATGTTCTTGGTCTAGATTTAGTAGCAATCTTGATGTGATGGAGTGTGCACCTGGAGAAGCAGTGTTGGGGGTGAGTTTTGGCAACACAGTGTTTTCCCACAGATAGACCCAGATTAAGAGACTGTGCAGTCTCCAGCTGGAAGGGGGATGGGGGAAGAGATTCAGGGTAGCCACACTCGAGAATCTCTCAAAACGTATCTAGCAGGTTAGAAGGCTGTAGCTTTAGTTTGGCAAATTCTGTCCATTAAGTTTAAGCAAATAAAGGACTGGACTAACTTGGATCTTGCTATGTCATCTTTAGTTTTTGGCCTGATGTAAATCTTGCCAAACTAATGTTATAACTCTCTTTCCTAGTAAATATATCCGGAGATATTCTATGGTATGGCTACCCAGAACCTCTTCCACCTTCTCCCATCCATTTTGGGACTGTGCAGTCTCTTAATCTCTTAACCCTCTCTCTTTTTTTGGAAAAGCTCTGCATTGCCAAAATTCCTTTTCTGCACATACATATATACAGTTTTTCTAGGTGCACATTCCATCACACTTATGCAAAATGAATAATGTATTATTCATTATAAAATGAATAATGCATTATTCATTTTGCATCAAATACAGTTGTATGAACTGTAGAAATGAATGGCTTCTGGTTTGAGCTTCTTCGGCTACAGAGAAATCCACGATTGTGCACAGTTTTGGTCTGGGCTCACCACTGGAGCACCCCTGAGGCAGCTGGTTTCGGAGCTAAGCCAACCCATAGAGGTGGTGAAGAGGGGGGAGACTGCCAACAGGGTTGAGGAGAGCCGCATCTCTCCTCCTCAGCTGGCCATTACTCCTTTCCCAAAGGCAAGTTGGGCAGTGGTGGTCAGAAATGGCCACCTACAAGAAAGAACTCGACTGGAAAAGAACTGGGGGGGGAGAGGAGGAAGTATAAGAAAGGTGGTAAAGTTTTGGCTGACTGAGGTTAAGATTGCAAGAAGGCAACAACTAGGTACCGCCTGGAATTTAAACTAACAGTAAAAAACAAACCATCATTCCCAAAGAAAGTTCTGAGGACTAGGGCAACGAGCAAAATTGAAAAACGGGTGAGAATGGTTTGTTGGAGATTTTTTGTTTGCCTTCTGCCAGTCCTGGTTGTGTCCGCTATACTGAGCTATCGACTAAGACAGACCTAAATTAAGAAATCAGCGAAAAAAATCCGGGCTATTGACCATCAAACAGGCAATAGTTAGAACGGTTGAAAAATAAAACAAGATGTCAAAGGATTAATAAGTTCTTAAGACGCTAAATTTTTTTTATAAGAAGGCAGGAAGGAGAGAAAAAGAGATAAAAGGCAGGATTCTGGTAAAAAAGGGAGGAGATTGCCCATGTGGAATTAACAGGACCATCTATAGTAAACACTATGATTCAACAAAGGAGCTATCTAAAAAAAGATACATTTTAACTGAAACTTAGGCAAACTAATTGAATAGTAAGAACCGCCAGGAAAGAGAAAGTGAAATAAAAAGCAAAAGAACAGTTTGCATGTATTTGGAATTATTCCGGTGATCTTGGAATTCTTGGTTATGTATGCATTTAGAATTAACTAAATTAATCGGGCTGGTTGTTGAATTTTATACAATGGCATACTTCGTATGAATTGAAAATAGAAACTTAAAAAGTACAAAGAAGATGCCAAGAAGGGAGGGGTCCTCTTTGGCTTCACTATTTTTCAATTCCTTAGAAAATGGAGATTTGGAACCTATGAGAACAACAGAAACGTCTCGCAAAAACAAGCAAACATGGACAAAGAAGAAGCCCATCTTTAATAGAACACAGTAATTCTAATGTGGGTGGAAGAAAGGGAAAGGGGGGAAAAGAGAATGGAAGACTGAAAAAACAACCAAAGAAAGCAGAAAAATAGTTCAAAAAAATAAGTATAATATTGAGAAAGCAACATCGAAGAGAGGGAATACAGAAAGAGAGAAATAGAAGTAGAGTTTTAGACAGAGGTAAAAAGGGGAGAGAGAAGGTAAGAGAAGGGGCGAAAAGGAAAAAGGGAAAAAGAAGTTATAAAGACAGAAACAAGACACAGAGAAACAGGGCTTATTTAAGATTAATGGGTGAAAAATTTAATCTGAAAAAGGGAATTTTCTGAAAAGGTCATAAGATTGGTATTGTTATATAGTAATAGAAAGCAATTTTACAATGGGAAAACAGAGCTGGATGATGATTGTAAAATGAGGGATAAAATAGTTATACGATATGTATTAAAGTGAAAGTAGTTTATTAATGAAAATAAATGGAAATAAAATAAACGAGAGAATTGAATTAAGAGGGAAGGATGGGGCACATTTTAAATTAGTTTATGTTTTAATAAATAATAACTGAAGA
Source organism: Laticauda laticaudata (assembly GCA_004320025.1). NCBI lineage: Eukaryota > Metazoa > Chordata > Lepidosauria > Squamata > Elapidae > Laticauda > Laticauda laticaudata. Next base: position 13,394 of record BHFT01002064.1, on the reverse strand, counting down.
GGGGGGATTAATTATGGAAAGCTTATAATTCTAGTGTTCCATAGAAGTATGATATTTAATTGAAAAGTTATTAGAAGTAAAGATTTTAATGAATATTAAACATTAATGATAAAATTGAATTGGAATATTTTAATTTTATCATTTAAACTCTTATTTAGAGTTATAGTTTGAAGCTTCAATAAGAGTTAAATGACTACAAATCAAAAGAATATAGAAGGTGGTCTCTCAATCAGCAACTACAAGGAGAAACTTTTTGTTGAATGAGAAAAGATATATGAAATTGAAACAGGACAGACAAAAGTATAAATATAATAGATTTAGAATTGAGATGAGAGTAATTAAAATAAAATTGAGAAAATTAAAAAGAGGGGAGAAGCTATGTAGAAAATGTAAACAGTAATAAAAGATACTGGAATAGAACTAAAAATGAGCATGAAATTGAATTTGGTGTCTGCACGAAGATAATGTAACCCCAGGAATTACGCTAGACTGTTCAAAAAAGGATGTTTTTATTTGTATTTTTTTGTGAAAACTCAAATAAAATTAACCGAATAATGAAAACGTGATGAATTGAGTTCCAACATGGATTTTGATATATGCTGAAAAATCAAGTTCTGAATGGATTCCGCTTCCTTGTAATATATTTTCACTCTAGTTCTAAACATAGAGGACGTACATAAGTGCACCAGCATGCCTCCTGTCCCTGTCTTTCTGTCCCCATTCATCTGTATTCACTTCCTTTGTGCATGTTTATGTTCATACCTATATTTGTTATCTTGCACATGTTTGACAAAAAAATAAAATAAATAAATATAATATTTGTTCTGAAGTAAACTGTATTGAGTTCAGAAAATCTTTTCAGATAGACATGAATCTGCACCTAACTTATATTAGTTGTCTTATCATTATCCATTTATAGAAATTATTCCTTTAATATGACCATTTGTAGTCCCACCCTAGACAGGAAAGCTGACTGTGAATTCAGCTCACCCTCTCTCTCAGCCCAGCTGAATGCACAGGGTTATTATTGTGGGGAATATAGGAGGAGGAATTAATATTTTATATGTTTGTCACCTTGATTTATTTATAAAAAATAATAAATGCAGGATAAAAAGATGCAGACTGCCATTGATTTAAATCCAGCACAGAGATTTTCCTCTTGATTGTACACGAATGATGTACACTTACAGACACAATCCTTGAAATATTTTTATATTTTTAGATCCATGCCTACGCAGCATGTGGGATGAAATTACATTTTGATGATGGAAACATTTTGCTCAGATTTTAATATGAAATATCTATGATTTATACTGCCCCTATTAATTGTGAACTAAAGCAAATTCTCAGTTTTCACATTTCTGTTTTTTTCCCAAAAGTTCTAAAAAAAGAAACAAAACTATGTAATTTTTTTAAACTCCACATTAAGATAGAATGATTCTACCATGCAAAAGGAAGCTGAGGAAAAAGGATTATAAACACACACAAAATTTATTTGCCATTCAGATTGCCTATTTTTCCCTGTGAATGTCACTATCTCCCACTGAATCCAGAGGTGAAGATATTTTTTCAGATATTATACACTCTTGTACATATATGCATACTATATGTTGTATGATATATTGATCATAAACCAGGATCTGGATCAAAAAATAATGTTTATTTAATAACTCCTGTTTAAAATTAATGGGTTGTAAAATAATACTCCCTTTGTCAACATTATTTATCTTCTATTTTCACTGTCATCCACCAAACTACCACAAGCCCATCTGTGTTGTATCATCATGGTGGGGAGATTTTTCCTTGGAGTGGTGAATGAAGAGCACCAGGAGTTATGCCAAAATATATTCCCAACAAGGACACCAAAGGCTTAAAGGTCATTCTAGCTGCCCAGCTAGAGCAAGCAGGCACCTATATTGGCAGCAGTGATATAGAAAGCTGAACACGGAGCTTGAACTCCGTGTTGAACACGGAGAAGATCAACACAGTGAAAGATGAAATGAATCAACCACACACTGAAGTCTTGGATATCAGCAAATAGAGATGTGGGCTGGGATTGGACCCTTTCAGTCAAATATCTTATTTTATTTCATTACTCAGGACATGAAAACTGAGAAAGGAATGGTGTTTTCATAGTTAGAAACAATACTGGGCTACAATGCAATCAGTGATCAAGTAATATCAATTAGACTTCATGAACAGCACTGTAATAGTGGTTTATTTAAAACATTCATATAGCTGCCCAACTTATAACCAACTCTGGGTGGCTCCCAATCAAAAGTTAAAACAACATACAAAACCATATTAAAACTATAAAATGAAACATATTAAAAACATTTAAAACCTCAAAACCTGGCGCCAAGTCAAACTTCTGATGTGCACAATACATATGACTATTACTCAAGTTTATGCTCATCATTTATACTGACATCAAAGAAGAGAAAATTGAAGTGTTATATGAACAAAAACAATTTGAAATTGACAGAACACACGAACAAGATGTGCTGCTTGGGATTGGAGTCTAGAACACCAAATTTGGAGGTATTAAAAAGGAAAAGCTACTTGGAAAAAGGAAAAGCTACTTGGAAACACTCCTAGGACAGTGTTTCTCAACCTTGGGAACTTTAGGATGAATGGACTTCAACTTCCAGAATTCCTCAGCTAGGATGCTGCCTGGGAATTCTGGCAATTGAAGTCCACCCATCTTCAAGTTGTTGAAAGACATTCGCCTACGACACTGATCGGAAGCAGAACAACCTATCAATTTCTGCCAGTTCAATGCTTTTTCCATTGCTAATTACCAAATTATGTCTACATACATGGAGATCACCAGAAATTAAACTGACTATATTATTGGCATAAAGAGATGGAAGAGCCCAATTATAACAGCCAAGACATGGCCAGGCATTGACTGTGAAACAGATTGTGAACCTCCCATGTTCCAAATTAGCTAAAGTGGAAGAGGTAAGCAAACTGGTTTCCAAAGTATGATCTTAAACATATGCCATTTTCAAGAACATCCAGGATCATTTTGAAGTCCTGAACCTCATAGATAGGGAATTAGAAGAACAAGGGGTGAACTAATGATTCTATTCTGATAACTGAAAATGAAAAAGTTCCACAAACTTTAGTAATGAATGAAAATCCAATAGTACAGTAAAAAAAATAGACTAAGATTAAATATGAAGAAGATCAAATTTATGACAGTTGGTGAAGAAGCGCGGGAAATCAGGAAACAGGAGACCAGCGTAACTTCAGCTCTTTATTCAAGGTATAGATCTGTGTAGCCTTTAGCGAGCCGTGGCAGCTCTCTTATAGAAGCTAAGCTGGCGCTCTCATCCAATGACAGCTTTCTGAATCTCCCTGCGATCGGTTTCATCCAATCACGGGAGATTTCCTTACTAAGCCACATCACCGTCGTGCCGTCTGCGGCCAATCAAGTGCAGTTCATTTCAGCCAATCAGGTTAGGGTATTCACAAGTGTTGTTAATAATGTAACACCCCTCCCTCATTGGTATGGTTCCATCCTACATGAACGTAGTCTCGTAGGTAGGCAGGGCTTTTTTCTTGCCTAACTTGACCTGCCGCAGTTCTTCTGCTGCGTGGTCTTCAGCCAGTTCGGAAGGGATCTTTGTTGCTTCCAGCTCTTCTCGCATGGAACTGCCTTTGGAAGAGGTGAGTCAGGCCTTTCACCGCAACTCCCACGCCGATCTACTGGGTTCGGTCAAGTTGTCGGCTTCTTTTGTTTCCTGCCGGCAGGTCTTTCCGGGCTGTTGAGCTGGGTTGACTGTTCCTTTTCCAGGCGAGGTTCCGAGTGGGTCGTCTCCTCTGGTACCTTCGGCTGTCTTCATCTTTCCGCTGAGCATATTGTTGGTTTCTTCTTTTATTTAGCGGTGTTTGTATTTCTTTGGTTCGGTTGCGTTTGGTTGGGCCCGTTCGGTTTGTTGTTGTCTTGTAGTCAATATTTTTTCTTTCTTTTTGATCATTGTTTGGGGTTTCCCCCCCCATGGTTTTTTTTATTAGAGTCTGTTTTGTGAGTTTTGTGGGTTTTTCAGTGCTGTTAAAATTATTCTTGAATCATATTGGGGTTGAACATGCTGTTTCCAGTTTCTTCCAATCCTCTGGTTTCCAGCGTAGCGACCAGGGGCCTGTCACTTGGGTTATTGTAAGCGGGTACCGCATAGTGGCTCCTCTGAAATTTTTTTAGCATAAATCGTGTCTCCCAGATAAATGCCCAAGTACTAGGCTGGATGAGTCCTGGTGGTTTTCTGGATTGTATGTGGGGTGAAGTCTGTCTAGATGGGATCAGAGTTTTCACTTTCCATCAGGAGTTCGTGCCGGGCTTTTATTGTTTTTACACTTGGCGTTAAATGTGTGTATTGTTAATAGTTTATTTTTTTGTTGTGTATCGTTACCAGTGTACCATCTTTTCGAAAACCGTCTTTGGTGTATCTTGAAAAAAAAAAAAAAACCAATTTTCCGTTTCCCCCGCCCCCAGACCGTTTGTGCCCGGCCGGATTTGAACGGGTGCTGTCAATGTATGTCGGATTCCCCCTTCTGCGAGGAATTGCTCAAATGACAATAGCCATACAATTGTTGGCTCATTGTCAGGATACTATCAAGTCAGGTAGGCCGTAAGGTGGTGAAAAGTCTGTTTAGTTCTTTTGTAACTGCCCTCCTATCATGAATAGATCGCATTAGGCTTACCCGTCCAACCTAGTTGGGCAGTAAGCGTCTACTGCTATCAAGAGAAGTGTGCCCTTTTGTGGGTCCCGCAAAAGTCTATTAGGACCCTCGACATGGTCCCCTTGGTGTTCCCACTAGAAGGTTGGTGCTTCGGGTGGGTTGGTTCTGGATTGCTAACATTTGTCACAATGTAGCCACCCAGGTTTCAATGGTTTTGTTCTATCCCTGGCCCCATACGTAGCTTCTGGCTAGGGATTCATTTTAGCAATGCTGGTGTCCCTCCATGCAAACATGTGTATTATTTTTTTTGTAAGGCGTCTGGAACTACCACTCTATCGCCCCCATACGTAAACATCACTTTTGGGAGGATAGTTCAGTTTGCCGTGTTTCGGAAGGGTTAAATGGTCACTGCTTCTGTTTTCCGGCCACCCTTTTACCACCCAGTTCAAAACACGCGCCAGTTTGCCGTCTTTTGCTCGTCTCTCTCGAACGGTTGGTCTGATGCGGTTGTTTGGTAGGTTGGGCAATGTCTCTATTTGCAGGGTGGATTGATGGGGTGGCAAGGTCAATCTCAATAATCTGTTAAGGGCAATGGCTATAGTGCGTCAGCAAAATGCGAGATGGCATTTCCCCTGGGCATGTACTAGTTGTAGGGATAGGCGGCAAGGAACTCAGACCACCGTTGTCATCTGGGAGACAGTAAGTTGGGGGTGGGCCCTTGTTTTTCCCACCAAAGGGACCAGTAGTGGGTTTATGGTCGTGATGGAGGGTGGAAGTCTAACCGTATAAGTACTCGTGAAAAACCGCTTCACACGCCGGTACGCAGCTGCAAGTGCCTCCTGGTCGAGCTGGTTATAATTTCTTTCTGCCTTTGATAGTGTTTTTGAGAAGTAAGCAATCAGATGGCTTCTCTCTCCATCTGGCAGGGTATGGCTTAGTAATAGCTCCTATGCCGGAATTGGAGAGGTGGTCGCCAGGGTTACGCGTTAGTGGTAGGTTGCTCGCTGTACTGTTGGATGAGAGGACTGCATTGTGGGATGTGAGGAGGTCTTTTTATGTCGCGGAAGGCGGCTCTTCCCACTTGCCCCAGGACCAAATGGATGTCTTGTTCAAGCAACTATGCAGATGTTCCACTGTCTTGTTGCCTTCTGTGGCAAAAAGACATTGTATGAAATTGATTAAGTCCCAGAAAGAGCTTGTAATTCTGCGCTTTCAGTGCTTGGGCAGTCTCTGGTCGAACCAATAGTGAATGGAAGTCAACTTTTCCATGCTTTTGAAAGTTACAATGGAAGTGTCCAATTCCTATTACGGGGATTCTGTTTCCCTGATAGTCTTTAATGGTGAGTCCTTGGTTCTCCAGCTCTTGTTTCTGTAAGCTGGCACTAACCTCTAATTGTGTTACAGGACACCATGGAGAAGGTATGAATCTGGAGTCCACCTCCATTCTGCATGCCTGCCTTCGATTGCTGACCTGCACGTGGACTTTTCTTGTGTCTGAGTTGTCCTGAATGGCCGATTGTTGACCGTTTGATTGGGCTTTCTCCGCCTGTCCTGGTCTCGCTGAGCGCTTGCTCGTTTTCATCGGGTTCCCATCGGTCTCTATGAATCTGTCTCGGTTTCTGGGGAGGCGTGTTGTTGCGTTGTCTTGGCTTGGAGTCCATTTGTTTTGGCAGACCTTGGCGATATGCCCCCGCGTTTTTTCACAGTATCGGCAATGGCGTCTAAAAAACGCAGCACTCAGAACGGGGGGGGTTGACACCACAACCGGCGCACTGGAAGCCCGACTTAACGAACTTCCTCCACGGTCCTCTCCCACTTGCAATCTGTGGATCTCCTCTTCCTCATCATTCGTGTTGGGTGATAGATTCGTACGTTCTCAGTGGTGCGCCATTGTTGCTTTTGTGACGCAGTTTCAGTTCATTTTTTCGGGGGATGTGTTGGTCTCCCATGTTGTTTGGCCAGTCCCCTTGCGTTAATTCGTCACATCTTGGCCACTGATTCTTTCATGGTTTGGCTTGCAGTGGCTTCGAGCAATGGCTTCGGTAACTGTAATGTCTGCTCGAGCCATTAGCCTGCTTCTGGAGCACGGGGTCTCTGAGACCAAGGAGTCTCAGACTCCTCGTCCATGTCTGAAAAGCCACAGCAACCTCCAATGTCCTCAATGCTGCCACGAAATCTCCGATGCTCTCTCCGTCCTTTTGATCCCGACAGTAGAATTCGTGTCGCCAGATCAGGTTTGGCACTGGCTGGGGCTATAGTGGGTTTGAAAGTAATCGTATCGATATCTGGCCAAGGTCATCTCCTTTCACGTCCTCTGGGCTTGGGCCAACGCACTTTGGGCATGCTTGAATAGGCTGGTCCGTAAATGGGTCCAAGGAACAGAGCTCTCTTTCTGTGTCGTTTGCATCCTTGAGATTGTTGCCTCTCGAGGAACCATGAGGAATCTATCAATGGTAAGATTCCCCAGTCCTCGGTTTGCCTGGTTGAAATGGTGCAGGTGGCGAGTTGCTGCCTGGCCATCTCATCGGTTGTTCAGCTGCAGATTGCCATGTGGCTGATTGGTCCTCTTTTGTCCAGAAATCCCACCTTTGTCAACCAGTGTAGAAGTGTGGGAAATCAGGAGACAGGAGACAGCATAACTTTTAAAGCTCTTTATTCAAGGTATAGATCTGTGGTAGCCTTTTGCGAGCCATGGCAGCGTCTTTCTTATAGAGCTAGCCGCTGCTCTCACGCCAATGACAGCTTTCCTGAATCTCACCGCGATGCAAGTTCGTCCAATCACACAGAGATTTCCTTACTAACCAATCACCCGTCGTGCGTCTTGGCCAATCACAGTGCAGTCATTTCAGCCAATCAAGGGTTTTGCGTCTTGGCCAATCACAGTGCAGTTCATTTCAGCCAATCAGGTTAGGGTATTACAAGTATGTTAATATGTAACAGTTGGTACAGCAACCAGAACTAGAACTGATAATGAAGATAATGAAACAGTGCATAGGTACACTGTCAACAGTAGGTACAACTGTAAACAGTAAAAAGGAATTGTCAGTCAAGAAATATATGATAAGCTTCTTTGTTTAAAAAAATGGCTTTGGAAAAGATATTTGAATGCCACAAAGTCTCTGTGCTTATAAAGATCCAAATGATGCAAGCTCTGTTTTTTCCTGTGATCCTCCATGGAAGGAAAAGTTCTTTGAAGATGCAAGACAGAAAATATCTGCCATTTGTCAGAAATGGTGTAGGGTCTCTCGCTTAGGTGGGGATTGGACTAGATGACCTACAAGGTCCCTTCCAACTCTGATTATCTGTTTATCTGTATTGTTGGAAGACTCAAAAGGCACTGTTGGGGCTGGATCCTCCTGGGAAAAATACTATATGGTCACTGATTTAATTGCACATCTTCATATCTTCAGTATTTGTAGAAACCATTCCCTCTCACATGCACATAAACCCTTATAAGCAGACATACATTCATAAAATAACTATTAAAATCTGGATTTAACAATCATAAATCTCGCTCTTTGTGTATAGTAAATCTGAATATAGTAGGCCTGATTCTCAGTTAAGTATAGCAAGGATTTTGCATTCTTTTTGATCAGGCTGATAGCTACATTTCCCCTTGTTTCAGGTGCATGAGTTTTCTCTGAAGATACCAGCTTGCACTTGGGCTGTGCACATTTTGCTGGAGACTGTAGGATAATAAATAATGAGAACAAGAGGAACAGAAATGTTGAAGACAGAAATAATACAATAACTGATTACACATAAAAAGGTTTTGCAGATATTATGGGCTTTATTACTCTGCTCATATTAATTATTTCATCAGGGTAAATCTGTTCTTCCTCACAGCTAAGCTAAGATTTGTGTGTGTGTAAATTACTGTTATCAAGAAAGCAATTACCACTGTCTATATCCTCTACATTTTATCTCCATCTAACACAGGGGTGTCAAATTTGTGTCTTCACAGTGTCATCACATGATGTATTGGGACTTTCCCTCCCCTTTGCTAAACTGGGCGGGGGCGTGGCCAACACATGATGCATCCAGCCTGTGGGCTAGGAGTTTGACAGCCCTGATCTAATAGAATAACAGAATAACAGAGTTAGAAGAGACCTTGGAGGTCTTCTAGTCTAACCCCTGCTCAGGCAGAAAACTATACCATTTCAGACGAATGGTTGTCCAATCTCTTCTTAAAAACTTTCAGTGTTGGAACAACCACAAATTCTGGAGAAAGTCATTCCTTGATTAATTGTTCTATCAGGAAATGTCTCCTTTGTTCTAGGCTGCTCCTCTATTGCTTCCATCTATTGCTTCTTCTTGTCCTGCCCTCAGATGTTTTGGAGAATAGGTTGACTTCCTCTTTTTTGTGGCAACCATGTAGATGTTGGAACATTGCTGTCATGTCATCCCTAATCCTTTTTTTCATTAAACTAGACATACCCAATTCCAGCATTTCCAGAATTCCAATTCTTTATATGTTTTAGTCTCCAGTTCCCTCTGTCTCCACTGTTTATTATATTTCCCCTATTAGCATGTAACCATGCTTGTAAATGTGGAGCTATACTTCTATTTCAGAATGATACACTAGGTATTTGATGAAACCTTATTCCATAATAAATATATTAAGGTGCTACAAGATTCATTGCTAGCATTTTTTATTATTATTGCACCTTTTCCATCTCTAAATAATATATTGGCTACCCTTTTAAAACTAAAATTGTCTGCTAGAAAATTTCAGTCATTTCAAGGCTCCTGGCACATACTTAATTCAAGCAGTATGAATTTGGTAATCAGGGATGGCTTCTGAAAATAAACAGCACAAAATAGAAAATCAACCAGAGACCTTCAATAGCAATTAGCAAGGAGGGAACGTAGCTATTTTAGAGAAAGTGTTGTGAGAAATGTAATATATGATTAGCGCATATATGTATACATGTATGTGAAATGTATGTGTGTCCAAAAAGAGAAGTGAAGAGTATTTGACCAGCTGGAAATAACTTTTATGTATACAGGCAATCTTCTTTCCTTGCCTCCCAACATTTCTATTTTTCCCCCATGTATTTTTTGCACATAGCATACATGTCCATAACTGTGGCTTGAGTTAATAATAAGCTCACCACTATGCTATCTGCTGCAGGAAAGAAAGGCTAAAACTGCTGTTTGTCCTATATGGCCTTTATGAGGGAACCTACAAACATACCTCCATAAAAATAAGACCACCTCGAAGGTTCAGATATGAACTTGTGACAGATGTGGTAAATGTAAACCATCAATAAACTGCTGATATCCATTTCCAGAAAGAATCAAGGAGGTTTCATTCCTTTACAACTCCTTGGCAGTGGTCCAACTGGTGGTGTGAACAGAGTAGAATTCCTTGTGAGGTGTAGGTTATTGCAGCCAAGGTTGAAACAGTAGGTGAGGAACACTTTTTTTTGTTTTTTGTTTAAAAAGCAGCCAAGAAAGAAAGAATTAAACATTCCGGTGTTTATCAGTCATGGGAATGATATCAATGAAAGAAAACTTATCACAACATAAGGTCAGCTCTTTTGTGCACAAGTTACAACATCTGATGTGCAAAAGCAGCGTCGCAATGCCATGACAAAATCAGAATGACAAAAAATAGCAAGACCTTCCTGATGGCACTGCTACCAGTCCTGTACTCAAAACAGCAGATTCTAGCAGCTGCACTCCTTTAAAATAGTTAATGGATGATATGTAGAGCTGCATGTGAAGTGTATGAGGCCTTCATATTGACCTCTGTGTTTTATAGGGAAGACCATGTTTACATACTTGTTTAACATACTATGGTAAAATGTAGTCCAGAGTTGCAGGAGAGAGGGGTCCTTTCCCAGAGAACAAAAAGGCAGTGAAACTTGGAGTCTTTGGTATGCTAGAAAGGGCCAAAAGCAGACCCTCCCTAGCAATTCACAAAATGTACAGGTACTCCTTGACTTACAACAGTTTATTTAGTGATCAATCAAAGTTACAACATCCCTGAAAAAAGTGACTTATGACCGTTTTTCATATTTAACAACCATTGCAGCATTTAATCACAGTCATGTGATTAAAATTTGGATGCATGGCATCTGATTCATATTTATGACAGATGCAATGTCCATGTGATCCCCTTTTGCGACCTTCTGATCAGCAAAGTCAATGAGGAAGCCAGATTCACTTAACAACCGGGTTACTAACTTAAAAGCTGCAGTGATTCACTTAACAGCTGTGGCAAGAACTTAACAAATGTTTCACTTAGCAACAGAAATGTTGGGCTGTATTGTGGTGGTAAGTTGAGGATTGCCTGTATCTAAGAGTTATGGAGATTGTTGCTTTACTCTGGCAAGATTTCTGTCTATAGCAAATAACAATAGAGAAACTACTCTGAAGTAACCCCTCATGGTCTTCTTGGTTTCTTGGGCCTGAAACATATCTTTTTATTTTGGAGCAATCAATCTTCTTTGAATCTCTTATTATAAAAAAATAGTTTAAGGCTTGGAGTTCTAATAAAGAGGAATGCCTTTCCATAATTGCTTCCAATAGAAGTTATGGAGCAATCTGTTCATTTGAGTGACTGACTGATTCTTCAATATTGTCACTTTTGAGTCCTAGTGACTACATAGTGAGGGGTTAGTAAATTTCTTTAATCTCACCAGCTGAAATTGACAGAATTGTATTTTATTTTATATTCTTACAAACCTGCCCTTCATCTGCTTTCTTGTAGAAGCGGAGGTTCCTCCCTTGATGGAAATGGAAGCTGAGGGGATGTTTTCATCGGGACTGCTTCAGGAAAGAAAAATGTTAAACTTTCATTTCCCATCCCTCCCAGTCTCATTCAGCCTCCCCTGTGGGTGTCACCTATTTTTAAAACTGCATTAACTGTATTCACACAATTAATGTCACCCTCCAGTTTAGCCTTTTAAAAGAGTTTTAATAATGATATTCTCAGATAATCAGATGAGCACTTCTTGATTTTCACAGTCGGATGCAGCCGAGAGAAACTAGTACTTAGCTCAGGTTGACATTTGATGTTTTCAATTAAAAATTCCTTTAAAAATAGCCTTTACCATCATCATTTAAATACTGCATCTGTTGCATCGGGACAACTGCCAAAATTGCTAGAACTGATTAATGTAGGAGTTAGTGACAACTAATTTTATTTTTTTATGTGTCTACAGTTTTCTGTGCATTGGACTTGGAAACTGTGAGATTTAATCAATACATCAACAAAGCTTCATGGGCTTTTGCCAAAACTTTATGAGTTGTAAAAAATAATAAATATTAAATTATACCAGATCTGTCAAATTCTATTGACCCGCATCTCAGAACATTGATATTATTGTAGACTAACCTTGCAGTCACTGAGAAAACCAGATGGGCTACATCTACCAAATAAAATTCCAGATATTGCCTATCTGCTTCAGTTCTCTCAGATCAGATTTTTTAAAACAAATAAAATAAAGGTTGTTCTGGAGATAAACCTCTTTCAGAGACATTTCTCAAACAGTTCTGTATTTGGAATCAGGGCCAATCCATTTCAATCTTAAAACATCTCAAATTGGAAAGTGATTGGCTTGGTGTAGTGCAGGGGTGTCAAACTAGATTTCTTCAAGGGCTGAATCAGCACTGTACTTCTCTGTGAGCTGGCAAGGGTGGAGGGCAGGAAAGATTGGTTGGATGCCTCCTGCAGTACCCTGCTAGCCAAAATGGGGCATGGGGGAATCCTATTTTCACCCTCTATGGCCTTCTGCAGGACTTTGCCAGCTGAAAATGGATTGCCATTTTTAACCTCTTTTCATCCCATTTTTGGCCAATTTCTCAGCCCATTTTGGGCCTATTTTTGGCAGGTTTGGAGTCTGGTTTCAGCTGGCAGACTGCTGCAGTAAGCCATGGAGGGTGAAAACGAGGTGCGGGGGGGGGGAGCATGTAGCCCATTTTAGATGCCAGAGCCACCGCAGGCCAGTCACTTAATATTCCCATGGAACAGATTTAAGCACCCTGTGGGCTGGAACCTGCCCACAGGCCTTGAGTTTGACAGCCCTGGTGTAGTGAATATAGAGGATGGTCTTCAAGGACAAAGACTTGAGCCAGACCAAGAAAGTAATTTACAAAATCGTCTCAGATAGCTTTTTCCAATTCCACATGAAAACAAAATTTAAATAGCATATTTAACTTTGCTATTATTTGGACAGTTTTCTTTATAAATTTTATTGTTTTTTAAGACAAACATAGACAAACAAAACATAAAAATATCAAGCCATCTTCCATATATATACATACAGTATGCCGGTTGGTTTACAAATTGTTGTGTGCTTCCACTTCGTAGTTTTCAGTTACAATTACATTGTATATATTCTCATGTTGTCAATCAAATATTAAATACATTAATATCATTGTTAATCAATCATTTGATGATACTATTATTCATTCATGTTTTACGAAATAAACTATATTTTACTTAATTTCTTTTTTTGACAGTTCATATTATCATCTCAAATCTATCCAACAATCATTTTGTAGATATAATAAGAAAAAAAAATACATCTTTATATATTTAGTATTTTCTAAAAGTCAACATATTTGTTACTATATTTTATTATCTAACCATTAATAGAATAGATCCCAAATTTTATTAACTTGTTTATCTTCTTGCTCTCTAATTTCAAATGTCAATCTACTCATTTCAGCATATTCCAATATTTTCTTAATAATTT
>BHFT01002063.1:0-66977 GCA_004320025.1 Laticauda laticaudata | reverse complement strand
AAATGGTGTAGGGTCTCCCGCTTGGGTGGGTGGTTGGACTAGATGACCTACAAGGTCCCTTCCAACTCTGTTTATCTGTTATCTGTTATCTGATTTTTTTTTAAAAAAAGAAAATTAGCAATTCCCTTGGAGTGTGCACCCACACAGATGCACACACAATCAATATCTCAGTTGTGTAAGCCCTTCTTTTGAGAGAGAGAGAGAGAGAGAGAGAAAGAGAGAGAAAGAGAGAGGCAGGTGGAGAGTCACACAGTGTTAATTTAAATGACTTTTGAAAAGCTTCTTTTGGAGGCCAGGAGACAAAAAAATTCTACAGGTTTGTCCTGGAAAATTAATTTGTTCTTGCAAAGCTTTGAGGCTTTTGAATCTCTGTTTTGTGGTTATTAAGGGTGACCTGCAATTTGAGAGGGTCCCTCATCACTGGTGATTCCTGGTTCTGTTATTAACACTTTGTGGTTTTATTTGTGTGTGTGTGTGTGTGTGTGTGTGTGCATGTTTGGAGGAGAACATTCTCAACTATGTCCCAAAGGTGCTTTTTTTGAGAGTAGAATAGAATAGAACTCAACTCAACTCAACTCAACTCTATTGGCCAAGTGTGATTGGACACACAAGCAATTTGTCTTCAGTACATACGCTCTCAGTGTACGCAAAAGCTGTAAGTGATAAATCATGATGATACATACATTCATCATAAATCATAAAATACAGTGATCGTCACAGGATACTAAATAAGCAATCAGCATAAATCATACTAGGAAACTAAATAAAACAATATAAATCATAAAGATACAAGCAACAAAGTTATAGTCATAAGTAGAAAAGGAGATAGATAATAGGAAATATGAGAAGAATAATAGTGATTCAGCCTTACTACATAGTTTGACGGTGTTGTGGGAATTAATTGTTCAGCAGAGTGATGGCATGGGGAAAAAATTGTCCTTGTGTCTAGTTGTTCTGATGGACTTTCTGATTTTTTTCTTTGAAGATATTTCCCTTCTCATCCAAGAAGCTTCTTCAGCTCTTTTTCAGCTCAGAAGCAAAATGTCTTCAAAGAAAAACAAGAAAGTCCAGTTGCCTCTTGAAAAAACCCATCTTTGGGACAATCATGAACCTGATTGACTGAGAATCTCCATACACATTTATCTACATGTTCTCAAGTATGGATTTTTCTAATATCATGAAAGAAGAACTGAGTTTTCCATGAGTAACCAACTCATTGACTTTTATGGTAAAGTTCCTCATGATTCTTACTTTCTAACCAGGTGTGCTGTGACTTTTCCAAGATCTTCATGATAAATTCTTGTTGGGAATCTAATAATTGTAGCCTGTCCTTGCAAAGATGTTGAGACCATAGAAAGAGTGCAGAGAAGAGCAAAACAGATGATCAGCAGTCTGGAGGTTAAACCATATGATGAGCGATTGAGGTGTGTCTGGCCTAACAAAGAAAAGGCCTATGCGTGATGTGATTGTAGTTTTCCAGGACTTGAGGGGCAGTCATAAAGAAGAGGGGATTGCCTTATTCTCCAAAGCAACTCAGAGCAGGACAAGAAGTAATGGGTAGAGTGATTATTAAAGAGTGATCCAACCTAGAACCAAACTTCAGGAGATGGTGAGTTTTTGTCCCACCTTAAGTATGGCTAGTGACTTTGGGTTAGTCACCACGAGAGGGTGAGTTCTTCTTCCACTTCTGGGACCAAAGCTGACTGGGTGACTTTGGGCCAATTGCCACAAGATAGTGAATTCTAGTTCTTCTCTTAGGCATGAAAGTTGGCTAGGTAACTTTAGGTTAGTCACCAAAGATGGTGAGTTCTTGTTCCATTTCTGGCACAAAAGCCAACTGGGTGTCTTTGGGTAATCACTAGGAGACAGTGAGTTCTAGTCTTGTCTTAGGCATGACAGTTGGCTGGGTGTCTTTGAGCCAATCATCAGGAGACAGTGAGTTCTAGTTTTGCCTTAGGCACGAAAGCCAGCTAGGTGACTTTGGGCCAGTCTATCTCTCTGAGCCCAACCTACCTCACAGGGTTGTTTTGGGGGGGGGGAAAACCGAAGGAGGAAAGTGTACTGTTGTGTGTTTGCTCCCTTGGGTTATTTGTAAAAATAATAATGGTGGAAGATCGATAAATACAATTAAAGAAATCAAAATTTTAAAAAAAACATGTTATGAGGTCTGCAGAGAGGAAGGGAAAAAAACCCATGACTCTCGAAAGAATCCCCTCCACAAATTAAATCTGGACAAAGGAATGGAGAATTAATATTGCTGTCGATATGAGACTCTCCGAATCAGATAAGTCTCCTCATTAAAAGACGCACGAAGCAGCAAACGGCTGGGTAATACCATCAGCTAGCAGCTTCCCTTGGAACATCTAAATACATTAAATCCATAAAACTAAATGAAAGCAGCTGCGGTTTTATAGAAATAAAAGCTGCTTCTTCTATTACCCCAAAAACAGGGAGAAAAAAGAAAAACCCAAGCACTTATGGAATGAAAGAGGGGGGAAAATAATAATAAAATTCAAGGAGAGCAGAGAGAGTCCCAGGGAGGAATGGAAGTTCACTTAGTAAGAAGGGAAGGGGGGGGGAAGATTTTTTTTTTTACAAAAAAAGTTTAATTGGGAGCTCTGAGGATCCTGGAATTTTTTTTGTGTATTGGATGCTCAGCCTAAAGACAGGAAAGGATGTAGAGGGCTGAATCAAGATGTTTCCAATTCTAGGACCAGATTCAAGGCTGGTTCAATCAGGTTATGTCACTGGGTGACTTCGCATCTTTTATTCCCTGTTATTCAGCTCGAGCTACCTTACAGGGACACTGTTGGGAGAGGAATTGGGAGCCTTCTGTCTGCTGAGACTCTGGAAAGAGTGCAGAGAAGAAGAGAGTGGATAATCATTTGTCTGAAATGCTATAGGGTTTCCTGACCAAGCAGGGAATTGGACTAGAAGAACTCCAAAGTTTATTCTAACTCTTATTCCATTCCGTTCCATTCCATTCTGTTCTATCCAGTTCTCTTCTGTTCTATTCCATCCCCGTCAGGCTGGTCCTGTCCTGTCCTGTCCCGTCCCACCCCATCCCATCCCATCCCATCCCATCCCAATCCATTCCATTCCATTCCATTCCATTCTATTCTATTCTATTCTATTCCTGTATTTCTATTCTATTCTATTCTATTCTATTCCATTCCATTCCATGCAACAAGAATGAATAGAGGGGCGGAGGCAAGGATTAGAATTAAAATAGAGTTAGAGTTGGAAGATCCTCTAGTCCAGACCCCTACCCAAGCAAGAGAACCTACCCCATTTCAGACAAGTGACTGTCCAGTCTCTTCTTAAAAACCTCCATTGATGAAGCGACCACATATGAAGAATGGTTACAAGAATTAGGTGTGTCTAGTTTAGAGAGAAGAAGGACTAAAGATGACATGATAGCAGTCTTCCAATATTTGAGGGGCTCCTACAGAGGCAATGGGGTCAAACTGTTTTCTAAAGCACCAGAAGGCAAGGCTAAAAGCAATGGATGGAAATTAAGCAAGGGCAGAAGCAACTGAGAACTAAAGAGAAAATTCTAATGGTGAGAATAATTAAACAGTAAAATGGAAGTTGCCTTCAGAATTTATGGGTCTCCATCACTGGAGGCTTTTAAGAAGAAACTGGACAGCCCCTTGTCTGAAATGATACAGGGTTTCTTGCTTGAACAGAAGGATGGACTAGAAGACCTCCTAAGTCTCTTCCAAATCTATTATTCAATGTTCTGTGGAGGAAAAGCAGAATAGAGTTTTAAAATAAATTAAATCAGAATCCTTTTCCAATGTTTTTAGCAAGCTGTGACTTTTCCCATCCATATTATTTATTTGTTAGACTTGTATCCTGCCTTTATAAATAACTCAGCAAGGCTTTCCTATCTAAGGGGAGACTAGAACTCACCATCTCTTGGTTATTGACCCAAAGTCACCCAGCTGGCTTTTGTACCTAAGGTAGGACTAGAACTCACAGTCTCCTGGTGATTGGCCCAAAGTCACCCAGCTGCCTTCTATGCCTAAATTCACTGCCTAAAATTCACTTGTTTCTAGCCTGTTGCCTAGACAAAACTGGCTTTCCATGTATATTACAAACCTTAGGTTTCCTTGATGACAAATTAGAGTTAACTAATTAATTAAAATTAAATGGCAACTTCTAATCCCTGGATGGTTTTTCCACTTAGCCTCTGAAATACCAAAATGAGATGTAGCTCGGTCTTAAGTGATGCAATCCATCATCTGCACATCAAACTCATCATTGGTTTCCTGCTTAACAGAAAATCTTGCCTCTTGGCCCTTTTTAATGCTTCTTAGTGTTCTCTCCGAGCATCAAATTTGGTCCAGCCAAATTGTGCCTCCTACCACAAGACATGTATTTAACAAATGGTTGTGAATTTGGCATCCCATGCCTAATGTCTTGTACGGGGAGTTGCTCAATTTACAACAGTTGGTTTTGTGATTGTTGGAAGCAACCACGATACTGAACAAATAGTGACATTGTAACAAGAAGCAATGGGTGGAAATTAACCCAGGAGAGGAGCAACCTAGAACTAAGGAAAAATGTCCTGACAGTGAGAACAATTACTGACGGGAAAGGTTTGCCTCCAGAAGTTGTGGGAGCTCCATCAATGGAGGCTTTCAAGAAGAGATTGGACAACCATTCATCTGAAATAGTACAGGATTTCCTGACTGACCAGGAGGTTGGGCTAGAAGACCTCCAAGGTCCCTTCCAATTAGAAAAAAGTGGAATAGATCGCATCACCATCAGATGGATTTGTAACTGGCTGACAAACTTTACTCAGATAACAGATAATCAGAGTTGGAAGGGACCTTGTAGATAATCTAGTCCAACCCCCTGTCCAAGCGGGAGACCCTACCCCATTTCTGACAGATGGCAGTCCAGTCTCTTCTTGAAAGCCTCCAGGGTTGAAGCTCCCACAACTTCTGAGGGCAATTTCTGTTCCATGGGTTGATTGTTCTCCCTGTCAGAAAGTTTCTTCTTATTTCCAGGTTAAATCTCAATAAGTAGTCCTTACTGGGTTGGTAACCCCTGTCCCACTGCACCAACGGATGCAAAGAGGATGTAAAACGTTAAAAAACATTGGAAAACGCTATGCATCTGTTTCTGTTGTGTACTCATTGCATACGTGTTTCATACGCTCTATCTTTGAGCGTCCCGCCCACTGAGATTTCATCCGAGCAAGAAGTTTTTGAGCTGCACAAAACTTTGGTGAACGGATGAACTTTCCGCCATGTACGATGTAAATCCGTGACATCCGAGCAACAAATGTTCTATGTTCGTTTATCATCCGTTAAACGTCCGCTGTATCCTCTCTGCATCCTCTGGGCATCCTCGCACTCACATCCGTGCAGCTGAAATGGAAAGAAGGAGGAAACAAAAGGTTACACGGAACGTCTACACAGCGTTTAGTAGCACAGAAATAGAAAGGATGCGCAGTGAACGGTTTGCATCCGATTTTACATCCGCGCGGCATCCCCTTTGGTTTCCTTTAGGCGTACCGTGATGCATCCACTTCATTCCGCTATGTGTCCGCTTCTCACAATTATCCCCCATAACCCCTTTGGAGGTGTCATCCCTTCCATCCGCTTTCATTCCGCTAGGCTTCCTAATGACAATCTGTTTAACATCCCCGCTACATACTACCACGTCCATTCTTTTCCTTTTTTTTCCATTCTGTTTATGCAAATTTTGCCACTTTTGGAGTGGGTGACCATGGATGGAGCACCCCTGAAATTTTGCTCATCCGCTATGTCCTTTTTGCACATGTTTTGCATCCGTCAGCCAGTGGACCTAGCCTTTAGTCTACATGGCATGGAGGGAAGTAAGCCGTGGGGTGCCACAAGGTTCCATCTTAGGCCCAGGACTCTTCAATATCTCCATTTAACGACTTAGATGATGGGGAATAGAAGGGAACTTATCAAATTTGCAAGATACTAAGCTGGCAGGAATAGCCAACACCCAAGAAGATAGGCTCAAAATCCAGATGGATCTTGACAGACTATAACACTGGGCCTTATCTTAACAAATAAATTCAATGGAGAGAAAACTAAAGTCCTACATTTAGGCAAGAAAAACCCAAAAGACACATATAGACTTGGTGAAACCAGGCTCATAGCGCAGTAACTGTGAGGGGGAATCTTAGTCTTAGTGGACAACCAGCCTAAATATGAGCCAGCAGTGTGCAGCAGCAGCCAAAAAAGCTAATGCAATCCTAAGTTGTATTAAGAGAGGGATACAATCGAGATCAAGGAAGGTACTAATACCACTCTATAAAGCCTTAGTAAGACCTCACCTAAAGTACTGCGTCCAGTTTTGGTCACCATGCTATAACAAAGATATTGAGACTCTAGAAAGAGGGCAGAGAAGAGCAACTAGGATGATTAGGGGACTGGAAGCTAAAACATACAATGAACAGTTGTAGGAACTGAGCTTGGCTAGCCTAGGGAATAGAAGGATCAAGGAAGAAATGATAGCAGTGTTCCAATATTTGTGGGGCTGCCACAGAGAGGAGGAAGGGGTCAAACTATTTCCCAAAGCACCTGAAAGCCAGACAAAGAATAATGGATGGAAACTGATAAAGGAGAGATTCAGCCTGGAATTAAGAAGTAACTTCCTGACAGTGAGAACAATCAATCCATTTGGAACAGAAGTTGCCTTTGGAAGTCATGGGAGCTTCATCACTGGAGGTTTTCAAGAAGAGGTTAGTCAGAAATGGTGTAGGGTTCCCTGCTTGGGTAGGAGGGTCAGCCTAGATGACTTACAAGGTTCCTTCCAACTCAGTTAATCTGTACCTATCAAACTCTGCTGTTCTGTTCAATTTTACTTGGCAATCAGACCTAGCCAAGAAGTCAAGAAGAAGAAAACCCCACAGAAGCAAGAAGTCAAACACTGCAGCAAAAAGTTCAAGTGCTGAGTATGAAAGATGAAAAGGTGAAAGAAGATCAGAGGAGATGGAGAAAGGTTAAATCCATCTCAACCTCAGAGTAGCTAGCATTGCTACCACTGTATTGAAGCTCTATCAATATTTCCATTACACACTCTTATTTCCAAAGTTTAACAGCTGGCCCATAAATATTTTCTCCAGGCAGCTAAAAGGCCCATCGAAGGATGCTTCTGTAGCTCATTGCTTTCTCTTTTCCTGAACACCAAGTCTTCAGATCATTTCTCACAATAGTTCTCCCTGTGTAGTAGTTGTTGCTGTTTTGTAGAGTGGGTGGGTGGGAGAGGGAGAGTTGTTAAATAATAATTTTACTAAGGCATCTTCTTCAAACTCTACAGAGATCTAATAACCTGGGTATGTTTTGCCAATTGCACAGGGGCAGATAGGAAAGCACTCCAGAGGGTTAACGTCATTGCCCAGAAGATTATTGGTTGCCCTCTCCCCTCTTTGGAACAGCTTTATAGCTCCTGCTTAGTGGTAGGATTCAATTTTTTTTTTTTTTTTTTACTCCTGGTTCTGTGGGCCTGACTTGGTGGGCGTGAAAGGGGAAGGATACTGTAAAATCTCCAATCAGAGGTGGTGTTTGCCAGTTCTCCGAGCTACTCAAAATGTCGGCTACCGGTTCTCCAGAACTGGTCAGAACCTGCTGAAGACCACCTCTGCCTCCGCTGCCTTAAGAAAGTTCAAAACATTCTCAAAGATCCATCTCATCCTTTTTGGGGGGGGAACTATTACCATCTGGCAGATGGTCCAGAATAATAAAAACAAGGACAAATAGGCTGAAAAACAGCTTCTGTCCTGGGGCAGTAACTGTTTTAAATTCTACTGTACAGTGCACGGGTCTTCAAACTTGACTGCTTTAAGACTTTTGGACTTCAACTCCCAGAATTCCTCCTCCAGTCACATGAGCTCAGGAATTCTGAGAGTTGAAGTCCACAAGTCTTAAATGTGCCAAGTTGGAAGATCCTTGGTATAGATGGCATAGATTCGCCAACACGGGTATAGAATGTGAAGGATGTGTGTTTGTGTTTATTTTCATAATCATAATATACACTGAAGATGGTATTTAATTTCATTGTACAAGGTACAAGGACAATAAAGTAAAGTAAAGTAAACTCTCTCTTTCCCTCTCTCTTCTCCTTTCTTTCTCTTGTTTCTAGTTCGTTCGTTCTTTCTTTCTTTCTTTCTTTCTTTCTTTCTTTCTTCCTCTCCCTTTCTTCCTCTCCCTTTCTCTCTCTCTTTCCCTTTCTCTTTTCCTCTTTCTCTCTTCTTATTAATATAGTGCAATATTCATGCAATATCAGGGGTTTTCAATTCAATGTATAAAATGTGAAGGATATGTGTTGTGTTTATTTTCAGTCATAATGTACACTGAAGATGGTATTTAATTTCATTCTACAAGGTACAAGGACAATAAAGTGAAGTAAACTAAACTCTCTCTTTCCCTCTCTCTTTCTCTTTCTTTCTCTCTTCTCTCTCTAGTTTTTCTTCCTTCCTTCCTTTCTTTCTCTCTTTCCCTTTTTTCTCTTTTTCCTTTTCTCTCTTTTTCTCTTTCTTTCTTCCTCTCTCTCTCTATCCCTTTCTCTCCTTGTCTTTCTCTCTTCTATCTCTAGTTTTCTCTTTCTTTCTTTCACTCTTTCTCTCTCTTTCTCTTTTTTCTCTCTTTTCTCTTTCTTCCTTCCTCTCTCTTTCCCTTTCTCTCTTTGTCTTTCTTTTCCTCTTTCTCTCTTCTTATTAATATAGTGCAATATTCATGTGATACCAGGGGTTTTCAATTCAATGGGTGAAATGTGAGGAATGTGTGTTTGTGTTTATTTTCACAGTCATAAATTGTACACTGAAGATGGTATTCAATTTCATTGTACGAGGTGCAAGGACAGTAAAGTAAAGTAACGTAAACTAAACAGGACATGGAAGCCTTACGACCACAACTGAGCTGAATTTTTCTGCTGCTAAGTGAGATGGTTGGGAAGCGAATGTCGCCCCACATTATGATCCTTCTTGGCACTGTTTTTAAGTGAATCATTGCAGTGGTTAAGTGAGTGATACAGTAACGAATGTGGATCCAGCCTTCCCTTTGATTTGGTCGTTCAGAGAATCCACAAGAGTTGATTGCAGGATTCCAGGATAACTGTAACTTATCATTAATACAAGTCAGTTGGCAAGCACCCCAATTTTGATCACGTGACCATGAGGATGCTGCAATGGTTGAAGGTGTGAAAATCAGAAGTAAGTCATAGAATATAAAATAATAGAGTGGGGAGGGACCTTGGAGGTCTTCTAGTCCAACCCCCTGCTCAGGCAGGAGACCCTCTACCAAGGGTGGGATTCTAACGGTTTGCACCTATTCGCTAGAACTGGTTGTTAACATTCTAAGCAGTTCGGAGAACCGGTTGTTAGAAGAAATTACTGGTCTAATCCTGTAAGGAAGGCAGGAAGGAAACATTCTGGTGTTGCTTACAGAAACTTCCTCTCCATTAACTCTTATTACATACTTGGCAGGACTAGACTTCCTGTCTCAGGAACTTCTCTGAAGTTTTTTCCCCTCCTTTTCTGGTACTTTGCTTGTGTGGTGTGACCATTCAAAGTTACAATGGCACTCAAAAAACTGACTTATGACCATTTTTCACACCTACAACAGTTGCAGCATCTCCACACTCATGAGAGGCCAGGTGAGGAGATGCGATATGAGTGATATTGAGTTGGCCACACCCAGCCAGTCACTTGACCACCAAGCCATGCCCACCAACTAAGCCACGCCCACAGAACCAGTTGTTAAAAAAAACAAATTTCACCCCTGCCCTATAGTGGAGTGGAATAGAATAGAATTATTTATTGGCCAAGTCTGATTGGACACACAAGGAATTTGTCAGTGCAAATGCTCTCAGTGTACATAAAATGAAAAGATATATTAATCAAGAGTCAAGAATCATAAGGTACAACATTAATAGTCATAGGGTACAGATAAGCAACAAATCATACATGGAAATAGTCAATATAGGCCGTAAGGATATTGCAGCAAGTTACAGTCATATAGTCACAAATGGGAGGGGATGGTTGACAGGAATGATGAGAAGATTAATAGTAATAATAACCCAGACTTAGTAAATAGTTGAACAGGGTTGAAGGAATTATTTGTTTAGTGGAGTGATGGCTTTCAGGAAAAAACTGTCCTTGTGTCTAGTTGTTCTGGTGTGCAGGGCTGTATAGCGTCGTTTTGAGGGAAGGAGTTGAAACAGTTTATGTCTGGGATGTGAGGGGTCTGTAGATATTTTCACAGCCCTCTTTTTGACTCATTCAGTATACAGGTCCTTGGTGGAAGACAGGAAGGCAATTCCACTGGTTAATTATTCTCATCGTTAGGAAGTGTTGTTGTACATATAGAAATTATATGCATGGGTTTTTTTTTCTTCTCCTTCAATTGGGAACTCTCATTTGTTTTTGTTTTCTTTCTTCCTTTTAGTGGCGTAGAGAAAGACAAAGGCATCCAGATCTATTCAAAAGAGACAGGGGAGTTACAGCGAATTGAACAATCACATCATAAAGTAAAACATTGTAGCCCTGTTCCTAAGAGGAATTGCGTAGCCGTGGTGAAAATGGCCCGAAGGCAACAGGAAATATGCCACTGTGAATAACAACAGGAACACTGATTCCTGGGTGTTTTCGAGAAATGGAAACCAAGAAAGGCATTTAAAAACTTGTGTGTGAAAAGCAGGGGTAACACAGGGACAATTGGCATCCGCTGTGGTGGTACAGTGGTCAAAATGCAGTATTGCAGTCAAACTCTGCTGACTGCCAGCAGTTCGATCCTGAAATGCTCAAGGTTGAGTCAGCCTTCCATCCTTCTGAGGTGAGTAACATGAGGAGCCAGATTGTTGGGGTCAAGAGGCTGACTCTGTAAACTGCTCAGAGGGGGCTGGAAAGCACTGTGGTATATAAGTTTAAGTGCTAGTACTATCTACAGTACAGTTGTACTGGGAAAATGAAAAGCAAGAATGTTTTCATTGATGAGACCTGAATTGGTTAAGCTTCTGTCCCATTCATATCATATCATATCATATCATATCATATGATAAATATTTATCATATATCACCTATCTATTTATTTATTTGTCTGTCTATCCATCCATCCAGACAGAGATGGATAAATAGATGATAGATAGATAGATAGATAGATAGATAGATAGATAGATAGATAGATAGATAGATAGATAGATAGATAGCTTAGAAAGATAGATAGATTAGAAAGATAGGTAGGTAGGTAGGTAAGTAGATAGACAGACAGACAGACAATAGATGGATGGATGGACAGACAGAGATGGACACAGACAGGGATGGATGGACACACAGACATAGACAGACAGATACAAACAGAGATGGATGGATGGATGGATGGATAGTAGATAGATAGATAGATAGATGGTGTTCTCTGAGCTTAGTTGTTTTCTTGATGACCCAAAGGTGCTTTTTCAAAAGGCAATGAACATCTTTCTAAAGCGAAACATCTTCAAGGAAAATCAAAAGTCCAGCTGCCTCTTGAAAACACACCTTTGGGACAACCATGACCTGAATGACTGAGAGCCTCTGTAGAAGTTTTCCTTGCCGACATTTCATTATCCAACCAAGTAACTTCATCAGTGCTATAGAGGGAGTGAGGCTTGCTCTGTATTTATATACAAGTGATTTGACCTATTGGTGTGGGTAGGTGTGTTCTTTCTTTGGATGATGATGACACCCAGCTGCAGGTATTATCTGCTTTCCATGAGGAGACATCAGTTGTTGGGTGATTCTGAATATTGAGAATGATGTACAGAAGGGAATATTCTATATTGACAGTTCTACAAACGGTTCTTCAGCTTGCCCATCATGCAATCACAGTCTGTTTTAATTCCATTCATCTTCCCTCCATCTAAAGAGGAGATGGCATCGTTAGCATGAAAGGAAGACATAGTCAATAGGTAGTGCACCTGGAGAGGCATCACTTTGTTGAAGAAATTAATAATTACAACAATCTGAATGCCATCAGTTAGCTCTTTTCCCACTCCTCCTCCAGAATTCATTAATTAAAAAGCTTTTCTATTCTCCCAAGATGCTCCTACTTTTTAAAGAAAGAAAACCTAGCCTTTGATCACATCTCATTGCTTTTTAAATATTATTTTACATATTAAAAAGAAGGAAGCAGAAATAGGTGTATAATACTACCCTACCTGGTTTTGACAACTTTTTCTGGAAGCAAGTAAAATGATTCCCCAGATAATAACAATATATGGAACTTGTAGGCTGCCCAGATCTCAGTGACTGACCCATGTGATGAACCCTTTCTGCTAAATGTTCATTTCTCTGCCACCTCCTGTGATCTTAGGGTATTCTTTTGCCATATTTTTGGTTGTAATTGATTTTCAGATGCATTGGATAAAAGCTAAGATTCTCTGGGCAATGAGTAGTAGAATAACAGAATAACAAAGTTGGAAGGGACTTTGGAGGACTTCTCCTTATAGAACATAGAATAGTAGAGTTGGAAGGGAGCTTGGAGGTCTTCTAGTCATAGAACATAGTGGAAGGGAGCTTGGAGATCTTCTAGTCCAACTACCTGCTTGAGCAGGAGACTCTATACCATTTCAGATAAATGATTGTCCAGTCCCTTCTTAAAAGCCTCCAGTGATGGAGCATCTACAACTTCTGAAGCTGTTCTATTGGTTGTTTGCAAGCTGTTCTATTGGTTGTTTGCTCTCATAGTTAAGGCATTTCTCCTTAGTTCTAGGTTGCTTCTCTTCTCGTCCAGCCCCTGTATCATTCCAGACAAGTGGCTGGAATGTCAAAAACCTCCAGTGATGGAACACCCACTACTTCTGGAGGCAAACCGTTCCTCTGATTATTACCCAGAATGACAGAGTTGGAAGGAACCTTGGAGGTCATCTGGTCCAACCTGTTGTTCCAACAGGAGAACCTATACCATTTCAGACAAATAGCTCTCCGGTCTCTTCTTAAAAGTGATGGTGCAACCACAACTTCTGAAGGCAAGCCATTCTTCTGGCTAATTATTCTCCCTGTCAGGAAATTTATCCTTAATTCTATATTGAGTGATTTATTGATTGACTTGGCTTAATTTCCATCTTCATCTAGCTCCCAAACTGTCGCTATCTTGCATATGGTTGGAAATACAGGGACCAAAGCACCGCATACACCCAAAGCAGAATAAATGAGTCTACTTCCAGCAAATTCCCATCGAGATCCTTTCATTTCTGGGTTTAATCACACTGTAGTTCAATGCCCAGGGCAAAAAAAAAAAAAATAGNCCATCGAGATCCTTTCATTTCTGGGTTTAATCACACTGTAGTTCAATGCCCAGGGCAAAAAAAAAAAAATCAGGAACTTGGGGAATACTACCGGAGCCAGGGCTATCTGAATTTTAACAAATATTGTTCTAGGGAGCAGGCACTACAACTTAGAGTTTATACCTCCAAGTGACATTATGTCACAGAGGGAAATTAAAATGTGCCCTGTGTGCTGTATCTCAGCGGACAAAGAATGCTAATTGGAGGCAGGCAGTCTCACAGATAATATGGTCCTACGACATGAAGGATTTTATAGAGGGTAACCAATACCTTGAATAGCATCTGGTACCGTATAGGAAACTAGTGGATAGGATAGGATAGCATAGCATAGCATAGCATAGGATAGGATACAAAATAGAGAGTAGTGTAGTATAGCATAGCATAGCATAGCATAGCATAGCACAAGATAGGACAGGACAGAACAGAACAGGACTTTATTGTCACTTTGAATATACACCAATAGGCATACATTAAAATGAAATTTCACTACATAAAGCTCTCAAAGGGTCACTACCTCCAATATACACTATATAAACATGACTAAATAAAAATACAAAATTATGTATATACCCACATATATTATATAACACAGAGAAACAACACAGTCTAGTTTAGATATACACATCTACATGGCGAGAAAAATGAATCTCGTGAACTACCAGAAGGATGGCATAGGGACCAAAGCTGTTACGGAATCTGGTAGTCCTTCTAGAAATACTTCGAAATCCCCTTCCAGAGGGAAGCAACAGAGCATGAAGTTGGTGTGTGGGGTCTCTAACAATATTTTAAGCTCTTAAATACACAGTGCTTATAAGCAGTATCCTGAATAATGGGAAGCCAGCTTCCTATAATCTTCTCTGCTGTCCTCACCACTTTCTGTAGGGACTTTCTATCTGAGGTGCTGCTGCCACCAAACCAAACACCTTGCAATGTTAGTACAGGCAAGTCCTCAACTTACAAAAGTTCACCTAGTAACCATTTAAAATTGCAACGACACTGAATAGTGAGACTCCAAAACATCTGAAGCCACTTGCTTATCCTGAACTAGAGAGTAAAGGCCATTAAAGTGATTCTAATCTGTGTTGGGTTCACCGAGGAGGAAAACCAGGAAGCGAAGGCTGACACAATTGGAAGCAACCCTGATGGGTTATGTTACTACCTAGAGTTACCTTCCAGGTGTCTTCACCTGATGTTCCGCATATGGAAATCAATCAGCCCTTAGCTGCTGGGGAGGAGTGGAAATGTGAATTCTTGCCTTGTTATGTAGTAACCATGTGGATAATTTGGATGGTGTCCCACTCTATGACATACTTACCTTAATGGATAATTGTCCTCCTCAGTTGTGTTGCTATTTTCATCATCTTGAGTTCAAGCTCATGCATCTTTGCCTTTGGAGATGGAGGGAAGTGAGAATCTTTCAGTGTCTTATCCCAGCAAAAATATCAGCCATTCATCTTTTTTAAAAACTTTTTGATTAAGACACTAATCTAATCCGAACTTAATCCCTTTCCATTTTTGAGAAGAAATTGGAAAGGTGGGGAAACAGGAGGAGGAGGAGGAGGAGGAGGAGGAGGAGGAGGAGGCAGGAATCTGTAATAATATTGTTAGTTGCTTAATGAGACAGCATTTTCCAGACTGTTGAACTTGCAACATTACACAGATCTACATGAGATTTCTTTGGAGAGATTTCTGATACGGTCTAATTGAAACGGAGGGGACACCTGTATTTCATATCTGCTTAGAAAGTTAATGGAATGAAGATAGGGAAATCCATATCTTTGCCTGCGAAGTTGGCAGTCTTATCTCAGCTTAAGGAACCAGGGAGGGGAGCTGAACGCAGGTAGCTGACAAAGCTCGGAGTCCTCCCACTGTCAGATTTGTGAGCCTTAAGAATTTTTTTTTGGGGGGTGGGAGTGTTGAGATGTTAATAGACAGACCCACATTGAAAGGAGGATGCCCAGTTTACAACAGAAGGGCAAAGAGATGTGTCTGGTTTGAATGCAACTTGTGGAATAACAGAGTTGGAAGGGACCTTGGAGGTCTTCTAATCCAATCCACTGCACAAGCAGGAAATCCTACACCATTCCAGACAAATGGCTGTCCAATCTCTTCTTTAAAAGCTCCAGTGATGTTGGAGCACTCACAATTTCTAGAGGCTGAGTAGTGGTTCTCGCTGTCAAAAACTTTATCCTTAGTTCTAGGTTGGATCTCTCTTTGATGTGTTTCCATCCATTGTGTTTTATTCAGGAAGAGGAGGGTGGAGGTGGAAGAAGAAGAGGAAGAGGAGGATAACTAGAATTTCTGGTGCTCAATGAGCTTGGTGGTTTTCTTGCAGATGTTTCATTACCCAACTAAGTAACATCATCAGTGCTGGGGGGGAAGAGGAAGAGGGGGGGAGGAGGAGGAACAGTGAAAGAGCAGGAAGAAGAGGAGTAGAGGAGAAGGGGCAGGAAAAGAGGAGGAGTAAGAGAAGGAAGAGGGGAAGAGGAGGAAGAAGAGGTGGAGGGTGAGGAATAATAATGAAAAGACATCAACTTGTGGTCAATTGTTGGAAACTCTTTCTGATGAGTTAGGCACTAACTGATATGACATGCGGGGAATAAAAGATGGAGAACTTGTCAATAGCCCATTGATTGTTCCTATCGAATTGACTGAGGGCATTGTACGAAAGAGTTGTGTCTTGTATGAGACACTAGCACTTCACTTCTAAATAAATTACACTTAAATTAACCATGCCAACATAGATTGGGGAGGGAATCATCAGAGGTTTTCTTGGAAAAGACTCTTTCTTGTTCAACACCATGTCCAGGTTCAAAACGGCACAAGACTAAACATCAGAGCGATGCTATAACATGTTTCTTTCTGTCTCCTTCTAATACTTTGCTCTTAGGTATCGGTTGCTTATAGTTACAACCCACAGATTAAAATAAAAACATTGTGAGAATAGAAATTACTCTTCGGCTCTCTAGTTTTTCTGGATTACAAACCATTTGGGGATAATTCAACTCTGCTCAAAGCTGTACGGAGTCCCCATTAAGCCTGTAACATCAGGAAAAAATAGTGTATTATTTGTTTGTATTTATTTATTTTTTTCATCCTGCCTTTGATTGGTCTCTATTTTTGAAAAAAAAATCAAGGTGGACACAACAAATCATCCTACTTCATTCTATTTTCCCCACAACAACCACCCTGTGAGGTTGGTTGGGCTGAAAGAAAGAGGGGGATTAGCCCAAAACCACCCAGTTGGCTTTCACGCTTAAGGCAGGACTGGAATTCACTGTCTCCTGGTGATGGGCTCACCCAGATGGCTTTGAACCAATCATGAAAACACAGCCCAATCAAGGAACCATCAAGAATACTCATGACCCACCGAGATAACAACATCAGTTCCAGGAAGAGGTGAGGTTTGCTCTCTGTTTCTATACAAGTGGCTTGCCCTGTCAGTGGGAAGAATAGAATAGAATAGAATGGAATGGAATGGAATGGAATGGAACAGAAACAGAGCTGGAAAGGGCTTTGGAGGTCTTCTAGTCCAACCCCCTGCTCAAGCAGAAGAACCTGTACTATTTCAGACATATGACTGTCTAGTTTCTTCTTAAAAATCTTTCCTGATTTTTTCACAACTTCTGGAGGCAAGCTGTTCCACTGGTTAATTGTCCTCACTGTTAAGTAGTTTCTACTTAATTCCAGGTTGCTTCTCTCCTTGATTAGTTTCCATCCATTGTTTCTTGTCTTGCCTTCTGGTACTTTGGTGAATAGGTTGACCACTTCCTTTTTGTGGAAACCCCTCAAACACTGGAATGCTGCTATCATGTCACTGTTAATTCTTCTTTTCTCCAGACTAACCAACCCCAAATCCTGCAACCATTCTTTGTATATTTTAGTCTCCAGGCCTTTGATCATCTTAGTTGCTCTTCTGAAGTTTTTCCAAAATCTCAACATCTTTTTTTGTAGTGTGGTGACCAAAACTTGTTGCAGTATTCCAGGTGTGGCCTTATTAGGGTTTTATTTAGCATTACTAATACTTCATGTGATCTTTATTCTATGCCACTATTCTTAGTGGTGCTTTGATGGGGCTGTAATTTACTGTTAGTCACTTGTAATTCCTTGATTGGGGTATTGTTTAATTCTTGTTCTTGGTGTCCATCTCTGCTTATCTGGAGGTTGATTGCTGCTAAGGAAGCGTTGTAGTCTTTTAAGTTTGGTTGGCTTTTGATTTGATTTTAGCTTTTTGAAATGGTGTGTAGATGTTGTTTATCTCCCTGTGCCTGTCAATGGCCGATTTGTCTGAGTGCCAGGCTTCCAGGGAGCTCCAAATATTTCTCTTCTATTGTGGCAAACTCATTGGCAGGTATTTTTCAAGCTGAAAAATAATGTTCTTAGCCAGCCAACTTAAAGATCAATAGCTCTGCTTTGGGCCAAGAGCTTTCTGTGTTTTTCTTCCATCAAGAGAGAACAAGTTGGGGTCCACGGGCTATATGTCTGCCTCCCCAGGAGCCCAAAGACTGTCTAGATCTGTATCCACTTGGCATGTTTTCAAATGACAATGGTGCATCTTGCTATAAATTTATGCCTCCAGAGTCTCCTACTGTTTGTGAGGAATCAGTTCTGACATTTTCCTCAAAGCCATGTTTTGCATCTCAAAAAGGATTTTTCAGTGTCAATTCTTCATTAAAAAAAGAAAGGAAAAAAACTGCATTTGGGTGGAAGAAGTTTATAAAGAGAGCTTGGTTGTTTAAAAAAAATAGATGTTGAACTGATATTCCTTATTTTAAGATTTCCTTCATCTTACTCCACCTTGAAACTCTGAGCCATGTATTATATAGCATTGGGAGTGTTAACTTTATGCCTTCTCTTTTTGCTTATGTAAGCACATGCGGCAACTTATAACAATAAAACAAAATTCAGAATATAAAGCTGAACAATAAAAATCAAGGAAGTGACCATAAAAAAATTAAAACAAGTTTAACAGCTAAAAGCTTAGCAAAGGAGAGAGAGAGGGGGGGGAAGGAAGGAGGGAGGGGGGACAAGACAGAGAGAGAGAGAAAAAGAGAGAGAGAGAGAGACAGAGACATATATATAGAGAGAAAGAGAGATATATACAGAGAAAGAGAGAGATAAAAAAGAGAGTGATAGGTAGTCCTTGACTTACAACTGCAATCGAGCCCATTTCCATGGCTAAGTGAGACAGTTGTTAAGTGAGTTTTGTCCCATTTTACAACCTTTCTCACCATGGTGGTTAAGGGAATCCCTGCAGTTGTGAAGTCAGCAAAGTGGTTGTTAAGTGAATCTGGCTTCCCCCAGTTGACTTTGCTTCTCCAAAGGTCACAATAGGAGATCATGTGGCCCCGTGTGACAATCATAAAAGTGAGTCAGTTGCCAAGCATCTGAATTTTGATCATGTGACCAGGGAGAGGCTGCAACGCTCATAAGGGTAGAAAATGCTCCTTCGGTCACTTTTTCTGGCGCCGTTGTATCATCAGTGTAAATCAAAGACTACCTGTGTTTCCTTCCGTTTTGTAACTCCGGGGAAGGTGGGGGTGTAAGGTCCCTTTCTGAGAAGATGATTCCTAAGCCTGGATATCTCACAAGAGATGAACCCCCTTCAACCAGTGGTGGGATTCAAAGATTTTACCACCGGTTCAGTGGGTGTGGCTTGGTGGGTGTACTTTGTGCACGTACACACACTTTGTGTGTTCATGTGTGCCAAATGTGCATTTGCACAGGTGCAGAGGTGTTTGTGCAGGTAGAAAGGCGTTCCAACTCACCTCCTGCAAGCTTGCACTCTCTCTGTCACTTCACAAGCTGCCTTGTGCCACTCTTCTGTGCTGTGCAAAGCAGCTGTGCTTCAAAAGAAGGGGATAAAGGTGAGTATGGGAGCCTGGGTGGGCAAGTGGGCCCAGCAGCAGAGCAGCGGAGAGAACTGGTTCAGTCTCCACTGTTCATCGGCAGTACCAGCTGTGCAGAACTGGGCCAAACCAGTAGAAAACAACTACTGCCTTCAACACACTCAATATCCAAGGTTCTTGGGTTGGGCCGTCTTCAAAAGAAACCCTCCAGTCATCACATGAGCTGGGTAAACTCACAGATGGAGAGACCCTCCTTCAGATCAGCTAGCTCTTAAGAAGTTTGGAGGCTTTGAAAGTCAACGCCAACACCTTGACTTATGACTGGCATCTGGTAGATCGTGCCAATCTCTCATGGCAGGCGTCCAACCCATCCTTGCATCCAATCCTGGACAGCAGCCCAGCCACCTCATTTTACATCAACTGCAACATTTGACTGTGTTCAAAGGTAGATCTGGGCTAAGCAGTGGCCTACAGGGCTGGAGGGGAGGGGACCAGGAATAAATCACCACTGCTACTTCTGAATGGTCCAGTAAGGGGAGCCCTTGATGCATTAGTCACCCTGGTGCAAATGTTTTCCTTGCTACTCAGTCTTGACACCATGAGATCAAGGAGCACGTACAACCTATGTAGAATCATAAGGCTGGAAGAGACTTTGGATGCCTTCTAATCCAACCCCTGCTCATGGCAGGAGTCCTTATTACTAGCCCTGGACAAATGGTTGTCCTTATTTTTTTCTTGAAAATCTCCATTGATGGAGCATTCACAACTCTGACAGGCAAGCTGTTTGTATTGATTAGTCATTCCAGGAAATTCCTTCACATTTCCATGTTGGAACTCCCGCTGAAGAGGTTCCATTCATTGCTTCTTGTCCTGCTTTTGGGTACTATGGAGAAGAATGGAATGGAATGGAATGGAATGAGGAAGAAGAATAGGATATGATAGGATAGGATAGGATAGGATAGGATAGGATAGGATAGGATAGAATGAGAAAGAAGAATAGGATAGGATAGGATAGGATAGAATAGAATAGAATAGAACAGAACAGAACAGAACAGAACAGAACAGAACAGAACAGAGCAGGAGTAGGAGTAGGAGTAATGGATGGAATAGAGAATGGAATAGAGAATACCATAGAGTAGAAATAATAGAAATAGAAATATAACAGAACAAAATTAGAGCAAGGTAGAATAGACTAGACTAGACTAGACTAGACTAGAGTAGGGTAGGGTAGGGTAGGGTAGGGTAGAATAGAATAGAATAGAATAGAATAGAACAGAACAGAACAGAACAGAACAGAACAGAACAGAACAGAGCAGGAGTAGGAGTAGGAGTAATGAATGGAATAGAGAATGGAATAGAGAATACCATAGAGTAGAATAACAGAAATAGAAATAGAACAAAATTAGAGCAAGGTAGAGTAGACCAGAGTTAAGTAGAGTAGGGTAGGGTAGGGTAGAATAGAATAGAATAGAATAGAATAGAATAGAATAGATCATCTAGTCCAACCCTCTCTTCCCTGTGACAGATCTTCAAAAATTGGAAGATACTTCCATGTCTGTCTTTGGTCTTCTCTTCATGAAATGAAACATACCTACTTCCTTTAGCTGTTCAGCCTACAATTTAACCTCGAAACCCACCTATTTCTGGAGAGGACATAGTTGATCAGGAATCTTATGAGTTTGATGATGAGTTCAAAGGTAAATATGTTGAGATGGCAGAACTAAAATTTGGTCTCAGCAGGCCTTCAAGGCTGTGAAAAGTTCCAGAAGAAACCACAAGCCTGTGGGGAAGAAGAGACTGGACAGGCATATGTCTGGAAAAATATAGATGGTTTCCTGCCTGAAGAGGGGATTGGACTAGAAGTCTTGTAAAGTCCCTTCCATCTGTTATTCTGTTATACGTCTGTTACATTTTCACTTTCCACTTCATAACATCACTTTATGTTTGTCTCTGTCTCTCTCTCTCTCCTCTGTTGTTGTTGTTTTGTTTTCCCTGTTGCTCTTTGGATAATTAACTCAGAGGATCTCAGTGGGGAAAAAATAAGCTTTTAGGGTGACCCTATGCTAATGTACACAATAAATAATGAGGAGAAAGAAAGCAGA
Source organism: Laticauda laticaudata (assembly GCA_004320025.1). NCBI lineage: Eukaryota > Metazoa > Chordata > Lepidosauria > Squamata > Elapidae > Laticauda > Laticauda laticaudata. The sequence goes on along the minus strand of BHFT01002063.1, from coordinate 45,721 downwards.
TTCGTTTGCGGGGAAGTCATTCAGCTCAGCCTTTTAAGGCACTCTTCCCGATGATGTCAAATGGAGAAGACATGAATCCATAGGCAGGAGAGAGAGAGATCTCAGGGGTATGGAGGACTCATTTGGAAGGGGCTTCATTAGCATAAAGTCACCCATCTGCATTGCCTCCTGGAAGTCTGTGCAGGGTTGGTTGGGCAGAGATGGCATCCCTTCTCTCTTTTTCTCCAGATGACATCTCCAAAAGTGATTTGGGACCCTTCCCTCATTAAAATGGTTTTCTCAGTTGCCATGCATGGCTGTGAAAGTTGGACCATAAAGAAGGCTGAGTGCCAAAGAATGGAGGCCTTTGAACACTGCGGATGGAGGAGACTCCTGTGAGTCCCTTGGACTGCAAGGTGATCCAATCGATCAGTCCTAGAGGAGATCAACCCTGACTGTTCTTTAGAAGGTCAGATCCTGAAGAGGAAACTCAAATACTTTGGCCACCTAATGAGAAGGAAGGAATGACTCACTGGAGAAGAGCCTCATGCTGGGAGAGATTGGGGGTAATAGAAGAAGAAGGGGACGGCAAAGAAGGAAGTGGCTGGATAGAGTCACTGAAGCAGTTGGTGTGAGCTTAAATGAACTCCAGAAGATGGAAGAGGACAGGAAGGCCTGGAGCAATTTTGTCCATGGGTTTGCAATGGGTTGGACACAACTTTGCAACCAACAAGAACAACATCCTTCATTAGACATAGAAAATTCTGCCTCTCTTGAGGAAGGCAGAGGGATTTCAACCTCTTCTCCAAAATACCTGCAGGCAAGACAAGATGCCATGGATGGAAACTAATCAAGGAGAGAAGCAACCTAGAACTGAGGAAGAACTTCCTGACAATGAATACGATTGATCCGTGAAAAAAATTGCCTCCAGAAGTTGGAATTCTCCAATACTGGAGATCTTTAAGAAGAGATTGGACAACAATTTATCTGAAATGGTATATAGTTTCCTTCCTGAGCAGGTGGTCAGACAAGAAGTCCTCCAAGGCCCCTTTCAACTCCATTAGTCTGTTATCCTTGTTTATGAAGATTCTCAATCTTCCAAGTCTTGGTTATCCCAAAGGTGCTTTTTTCTCCAAAAGGCAAATGGATTGCCTTGTTTTTTTTCCTTGAAAAACGTTCTGCTGCTCATCCAAGAAGCAGAACTGAAACTTCTTAGATGAAAAGCAAAGTGTTTTTATTGGAAAAAAACCAAGGAAGTCCATTTGCCCTTTTGGAAAAACAAAGTGCCACTTTTCATAGATATCGTCCCAAAGAAAGGAGAGTATTTTGAGCTCGAGGTTAAACTGTGATGTCTTTGGTGCTCTCTGAACTTGGAAGTTTTGTTGGAGATGTTTCATAACCCAACTAGCGAACATCATCAGGGCTAGGAGGAAATGGGATGTTTGGAGTGGAGGAGAAGGAGAAAGGGAGGAGGAGGAAGACTGTGGGGTCCTTGGTGCTCTCTGAGCTTGGTTACTTTCTTGCAGATGTTTCATGACCTAACTAGGTAACATCATCAGTGTTGTTCTCTGTTTTGTTCTCCCAACCAATTTTCAAAAGTATGCTCTCGTGATAACTATCAAGCATATTTTTCCACAACTATCATTTCTGGATCAGTTAGCAAAATGTGCTGTCTTTCTTTCTAACCTGCCCAAAAGATTCATGCATGTTTCTGTGCAGTTTTTTCTGCAGGTAGCATTTTATCAGCAGTATTCTGTGTACCATACCCCACCTCCCCCCAAAAATATCTATTTCTAGACAGCAGCTGAATACAGCAGAGGGCAGCACTTCATGAATTTGGAAGCACAGCCTGGCTGGTTCTGGTTAGAAAACTTGGCAAGAAGCTAGCAAGAAATCGTCAAGTCTTTGCTAGAATGAGAAGTTTGGGGAAAAAAAATTCTGATTAAAAGAGCGAGCAACATCTGTTTCATTGTATGTATTTATCCTCCCACTCGGAAGATTCTGGAAGGGAACAATAGCAGTGCTGTTTGTGTCATTGTTGTGGGTGAATTGTTGTGGGTGCTTCATCACTGAAGGATTTCAACAGACGATTGGACAGCCAATCTTTATTATATATATGGTATTCATCTTTGTTCGGGTATTTTCCCACGTCATTATAGTTGTGCTTTTAAAGTTGTAATAACATTTCAGCAGAATCTCATCTACCCTCATCAGGCTTCTGTAGTGTGTTCGTCTGTGAGTCAGAATCTTTCAGTTGTTTCAGTTTTAAATTTGGGGCTGGCCTATTGCTGTGCTAGAATGGTTTTTTCTTCATCCTGACTGGTTGGGAGTCTTGGTCTGTGTTTATTGATCTTGGATTTTTCTGTGTTCTGCTTGATTGGTGTTTCTAATATCTTCTCTCTGTTTTGTGGCTTTTTTTGTGTCTTTGTTAGGAATATAAGTCACCTAATAGGTATTTGGGTTAGAAATATATAAACAAGGAAAGACATTTTAGTACTATCTCTTTAAGGGAATGCAAGAGCATGCAATTAGGTATAGTTTCTTAAACGGCCATAAGATGGAACCAGAAACCTGGATTGTTTTAGTCTGAGTCTCAGAAGAGAGTGTGAGTGTATCTTTATTTCCTTCTGTTGGAAAGTATTGCAGTTGGCTCCATTTTTGACTAATTGAACGTATAGTACTCTTGGGTTTAATGTAGAGTCTGATACTTGAACTGTTGTTTGACACTGAAAATTATGATATTTGGATTATCCCTGGATTGAAAACTGATGATTTCTATGTGAATGAGCTTTCGAGAGGCTGCAATTTTGACTTTGCTTAAACCTTTTGAGTAAAAACAAATGCTACGAAGTGTATCTGTTGTCGTTATCTGTGTGTATATATCCAATACACTCCCTATCCCCAATGTTCTCTGTATGTGCGCTCATTCTCTAAACAGGGAATTAACTCAAGCAGTCTTGATGGCTGCATCTTTGGTGTTCTGTATTGGGGCTCTTTTAGATGCAGCTTGGCTCTGAGTAAAAGACGCGCTAATCATCTATTATGGGGAAGCTTAGGTTTCATCTGGGTGTCTGGTCGTGGGGTGTGTTTGAGCTGGGAGCTATCTAGAGGGAGTCTGTATTGTGGCCCAGGTGTTTGACTGGCTTGTGGGTGTGGAAGATTTTTTTGTTTGAGAGTGATACGGTTCCAAATGATTGACAGAGTTCGTGCTGGAATATCTCTTCTATTCATCGCTGTCAGGTCTTGTTTTTCATCTCTATGGGCTTTCTGATTCATTCTCTGTGGCTGGGGTTTTAATATTATTAGTTTTCTGAGGTTCTGCAGGGTATTAGTGTATGTGGTTCTTTGTTTGATTAGGTTTTTTCCATGAAATGAGTAAATTTAGCGGAGAAAACCGAATAACCAAAAGCTCCAATATGAATATAATATATCCTACTATACTTTCATTATAGTAGTATGAAACAAGGAGCTGTGAGACCGCACAATCCATGACTAGATGAAGCCGTGATGTAGTCTGGCGAAGATGGGATTTACAAGGACGTGGGATAATACCAGACGACAGCATAGTTAAACCAGCAAAGCACATGTAAGTACTTGCACCGAAAGCTTAAAAAAACATATATATATATAATACTCATATATATCTGAGCCAGACAGAGCTCCTCGTAAATGCCTCAACTCAAGCACCTGCCCAACCTGAGCACAGAAAGACTCCCTATGATGCTCCATCTCAGAACACCCCCCAACAGGCACTCCAGGTGAGAAACATAGCTTGTTAATGATACCAGCCATCTTTCACAACAAAGCCAAGCACAGCTGAAGCCTCCAACACAAGAACAAAGTGTTGCCATCCAATCAAGCCCACAACACAAGACAGAAGAAACCAGAAAACCAATAAACTCCAAAGGTCAATGAACATGACCCAGGCCTCCTAGCAATCAGAATGGCCAGCTCGAATTTGAAGACCCACATCCATTCGGTGGACGAGAAGCCTGGATGATGCAGAGAGTTGGGATTCTGGGCGTGAGAGTTGCTTACAGCGGAGTGATGGATGTTGTACTGTTAACAGAACTAGCCTAATGACCGTGGGATAATACCGAAGAAGCTAAGACAGCACACATGTAAGTACCGCGAAAGCTTGTTTCTTATATGTACGTTTTCCATAGTATTCATAACTGCTTTTTTACTTCTTTCCTATTATGCTTGTAAGGCCAGGTTGGTTTAAATTTATCAGAGAAAGTAAATAAATCATAATAAACAGCGCGTTGTCCCGGGATGGTATAGAAGCAGGGGTGTAGAACTCACCATGGTGGGATGCATCAATGCTTGCCATGCTTACCCAGTTAGTGAAGGGGGAAGAAAGTCACAAATATGTGTATGTGACATAGTGTGATGTGAAACAAGTTTGACGCCCCTGGTATTAAGAGTCTCTTGCCTTGGGTGGGAGTTGGACTAGAAGACCTCCCGGTCCGTACTTTGGGACTATTGATTCTATGATTTGATGAGCAACGCTGGCTGGGGAATTTGGGCGTTTAAGTCCCCTTCTCTTAAAATTACCAAATTTAGTAAATTGGGGCTTATTCTAAGAGAGGCATCCTATAATCTTCATTAGTTTGGGCAAATAAAATCATTAAATATACCGCCCAACAGTGGTCGGGATTCAATTTTTTCACTATCAGGTTTTGTGGGCATTCGGCCTTGGGGGCCAATGGCAGGGGAAGGATACTGTAGAACCTCTCCTATTCCTCCCAAACCCATGAACCTGCTTTCCAGCTCTATTTTCCTGTGCAAGGCAACCAAAGAGACAACCAATCAGCTGGGAGGTGTGGATAATTGATGGTGCAAGGGGGCAGTCAGAGAGGGTGATTGAACGGGTTTGTCTAACTGACTCAAAATTTCTGCTACCTGATGTCTCCAGAAATGGTCAGAACCTGGCTGAATCACCACCTTGTCTCAACACCACGCAAAATAAAAAAATCACAAAATCAGCAATACACAAAAATCGATGGGCCTCTCCATGGAATCACCATCAATGGAAGAAGTAGTATATAACCATGAAACAATTTAGAAAGGTAAGTTAATTGTTGAGAGTATGTAAATCACATAGCAAACTTTCTACATTTGTTGTAAGCTGCCTTTTCTCCTGGAGATAGTAACGTGCCAAGATTTATGATTGTATTTATGGAGATTCTAAATTTCCTATAAACTCTGGTTCATGGAGGAATGGCGATGACGTTGTTGTTTCGCTGAGCTTTGTCCATCACTGCCAGACATGGATCCCAGTCTCTGGGAAAGTAGAAATAGAGGTGAGCGGTGAAGGTTTCATTTCCTAACTTAATTGGGTAAGTTACATCTTCTAGCATAAATTTTAGGTATATGTCAATCTTGGTGTTCTTCTGCTTCTCAGGAACTTTCATTGCTCAGATAGAATCTCAATGGTGGGAGGATCAGCATAGTATTGAGGGCTTTGGTAATGGGAATCTTCTGAGGAGTCAGGAATGGTCATGTACAGGTTGTGGGTCCTTGTGATGGATTTGTGAGGTGATTCGGGTCGGGCGTGAACTTCATTTTGGGTGAAGGTGGTGAGGGTTTGGTATGGGTCTGGTGAATGAGTTTATGAGCAGTCAGGAGAGGCTCACACCAGGTGAAGTCTTGAGGTGGGTCTTGAGATGGGCCAAATGTATGGTCAGAAATGAAGGTCTTGTGATGGATTTGGTGAGGGGTCTAGGAGTGGGTCTAGTAGGGAGGAACTTTAGGAGAAACCATACCATAGCTACTACCTCTTTATGACAAGTATAGACAGCATGATATCAAACAATAGATTCCTTCAAATTCTAGGTTCTACTCATATCACAAGACCTAAAAGATGGGACACCTAAATGAAAAATGTTCATCAAACAGAGCAGGACAACTAGATGTTTTGGTCGTGCCAACTCAGAAAGCTTCAACCTACTGCCCAATGGAGCTGGCTGATGCCATTTCTACAGAGAGTTATTGAGTCTGTCAGTCTGCCACTCTATTGATGTCTGGTTTGGTTTGGCCATCCAACAGGGAAACAGACACAGACTCCAGAGGAGAAGTTAGGACTCTGCAGAAAAAAACAATGGCTACCTACAGCTGCCTTCCACGGAGGGACCTGTATGCTGCAACAGAGTCAAGAAGAGGCTGTGAAAATATCCTACAGACCCCTCACATTCCAGTAAATAAGACTGTTTTCAATTCCTTCCCTCAAAAACGACTCTGTAGAGCATGAACATCAGACAACGAAGACACAAGATCAGTTTTTCCCCAAATGCATCATTCTGCAAATAAATAATTCCTCAGCATTGTCCAACTATTTTACAGAGTCTGCACTGATATTTAACTATAATGCTTTCTCATGCATCCTTATCATCATGCCCCATCCCACTTGTGACTGTATGACTGTAACTTTGTCGTTTGTTCCTTAGATTTAAATATTGACTGTTTCTAGTATTTTGATTGCTTATTGTAACCCTATGACTATTATTAACTGTTGTTCCTGATGATCTTGAATTTTTGTTTGAATGTTATCTTTTCTTTTATGTACGCCTGAGAGCATTTGCAGCAAGAGAAATTCCTTGTATGTGCAACACATCTGAGCAAGTACGAATTCTCTCTCTATCTATCTATCTATCTATCTATCTATCTATCTATCTATCTATCTATCTATCTATCTATCTATCTAATGGGTTTGGTGATGGGTTTTTGTGAGGGGTCAGGAAAGGGTCACATCAGAGGAGGGTCTTGTGATGGGTTTTGAGATGGGCCAGGTGTGGGTCAGGTCAAGTGAAGGTCTTGTGATGGTGAAGTCATGTCAGGTGAGGGTCATTGGGAGGTGAAGTGCTGGTTGGGAGGGGTTGTGTGTGTTGGTTGAGTGTCAGTGATCAGTCAGGTGTCAGATGGGTCAAATCAATTGATGTGACCCACACCTAATCCATCACAAGACCTCCTCATCACAAGACCCATTAACCACACAAACTCCACTGAAGATGTTACCTAGCCAGGTAACAAAACATTCTGAAACTAACCCACAAGCTCGGAGAACGAACCTCTGCGCTCATCCTGCACCTGAGATACAGGTATTCACCACTATTGCAAAACTGGAAATAGCTTGATTGTCTCTCTTTCCATTTTCAGTTCTTCCAAGGAAGTTCTGACATTATTGTGGGAAGAGCTTTCTTTCTATCTCTGGAAATGTCTATCTTCTTATTTATTGCTTTCATATATTTATATGCTGCTATCTTGGCTGAAGCATTCGCCTAGCAGGGTTGGGTACAATAGATAATAAATAAAAATGTCTCAACCCTTCTGTATCTCTGTAGCACACAATGTGAGAAGACTAGGTGTTGTGCAGTGGTTATGTTTGTACCCCCCCCCTTTTAAAAAAATAATGAATTTTCTTCTTTTTTCATTTTGCTGTAATATGCAAATGATAAAAAAGGAAGGAAAGAAGGAGAGTGGGAAGGAAGGAAGGAAAATAGAAAGAAGGATGGATGGATGAGGGAAGGAGGGAGGAGGAGGAAAAAAGGATATTGGAAAGAAGGAAAAAAGGAAGGAAGGAGAATGGAAAGAAGGACAGATGGATGAGGAAGGAAGAGGGGAAGGGGGAGGGAGGGAGGAGGAGGGAGGAAGGGAAAAAATTGGAAAGAAGCATTTAAGAAGGAAGGAAGGAGAATGGAAAGAAGGATGGATGGATGAGGAATGGAAGGAGGAAGGAGAAGGGAGGGAGGGAGGAAGAGAGGGAGGAGGAGGGAGGGAGGAAAGAAGGATGGGGAAGGAAGGAGAATGGAAAGAAGGATGGATGGATGAGGAAGAGAGGGAGTGAGGAGGAGGGAGAGATGAGGAAGGAGGGAGGGAGGAGATTGGAAAGGATAGATGGAGAAGGAAGGAGAGGGGGGAAGGAGGGTAGATGGATGAAGAAGGGAGGAGGAGGGAGGGAGGGATAACTGTGGAAATTGAAAGAAAATTTTTGAGCGTGGATGAGAGGAAGGAAGGGAGGAGTGGAAGAATGCAAGGGAATGAGGAAGGGGAAGATGGTGAGTCCATTTATAATAATGTGGGCTTCACACAATAGTCTATGTGAACAAACCTACGGCATTTGTGTGTGTGTGTGTGTGTGTGTGTGTGTGTGTTGTATTTGTGTGCCTGTGCATATGGGGGCATAACATCTCCTCCAGATTTATAAAACCTGCCACCAGAGGACGTGTTTTGTATTCTAGACCTGGAGGCAGAAAGCCAGGTCTTTTTATTTTATATATTTGGTGGTGTTTTTTAAAAAATCCCTGCTTCCTTGAGATACACCTTGATGTTGGCTTGTGCTCAGGTATCCTGCGTTGAATGCCACATGTTTGCAATTAGCTGCCTTTAATGGGAGAAAAATTCAGCAATTGCCTGATCCAGGCGCCCACAGATTGCTATGCTGAGAGAGTAGGAATTATTCTCCCTGGGAAAAAAAGAAAAGAAAAAAAAAAAGCAATTCTCAGGGACCTGCTAACTTAATTCTTCCTTTTGCAGCTGTCCTGCTGGATCAGGGGAAGGTTGCAAAGAAAAAGAAAACAAAGGAAAAGTATTGTGTGCCTTTGGACAAAACCTGGCAGTTGCTGGACTTTGAACTCAGCCAAAGAACTTGGACTGTTTCTCCTGAGTCTTGAGATTAAAGCCAGCCATCTTTTGACAACTGGCAGGTTGCAGGAGAACCAGATCAATTTCCAGGTTTTATATAAGCCGAGATTTGCTTTTCTTGGAGGCTGGTTAGGGCTGAGAGTGGCAGTAGTCGGCTTAGGTGGCAAAAAGTCCTACATTTCAGCCTCTTCTCAGACATGGGCATTTTAATGAGGGTCTTCTGATTCAGTGATGTTGTCTTAGCTCAGAGGTCTCCAAACTGGGTGACTTTAAGCAGAGGTGGCATTCAGCAGGTTCTGACCAGTTCTGGAGAACCGGTAGTGGAAATTTTGAGTAGTTCGGAGAACCAGCAAATCCCACCTCTGACTGGCCCCGCCAACCCCATCTCTTCTCTGCCTCCCATTGAGTCCCAGCTGACCCCCATCTGGGTCTTCTTTGGTTGCCCTGCACAGGAGAAGGGAGCTGGAAAGCAGGTTAATGGGGTGGGGGAGGGGATTTTGCAGTAACTTTCCCCTGGAGTGGGGTGGAAATGCAGATTTTTACAGTATCCTTTCCCTGCCATACCCACCCATGTCCACAGAACCAGTAGTAAAAATTTTGAATCCCACCGCTAACTTTAAGTCTTGTGGATTTTAACTTCCAGAATTGGCTGGCTGAGGAATTCTAGGAGTTGAAGTCCACAAGTCTTAAAATCACCCAGTTTGGAGACTTCTGTTTTAGCCCATCCATTCTTCTTGCAGGCTCAGTTATGGTCATAAGGGGAGGGCTACCTGTATCATGTAAATATTCCACAAAAGCAACCTTGACCTTACAAGTTATGTACCTATTACATACAGTATCCAATATTTGTGAGGCTGCCACAACAAGAAAGGGGTCAATCTATTCTCCAAAGCATCTGAAGGCAGGGCAAGAAGCAAAGGACGGAAACTAATCAGGAAGGGAACCTTGAAATAAGAAGAAATTTCCTTACAGTGAGAACAATTAATTACTTGTTTCCAGAAGTTGTGGCTGCTCCAATAGTGGAGTTTTTTTAAAAAAAGATTGGTTTCTTTAGAATTAGAATTTAGAATTTAATTCTCTTTAATTTCCTGATAATTAGAATAATTAATCAGTGGAACGGCTTCCCTCCAGAAGTTATGGTTACTCCAACCCTGGAGGTTTTTAAGAAGAGATTGGACAATCATTTGTCTGAACTTGGTATTGTGTTTCCTTCTTGAGTTGGACTGGAAGACCTCCAAGCTCCTTTCCAACTCTGTTATTCTGTTATGTCTGTTGGCTAAACCTCCTAGCTGAAATATGATATTATTAGTCCATCCACAATAAGAAAAGAGGAAGTTGACATCACAAGGCAAAATAACTTTGCCAGGTATACAGGTCAAACCAACTTCTCCTGATCTTCAATGTTTCTGAAATCATTCTCCAGAGGGGAATCATGCAGATCAACCCTGAAAAAGTAGACTGCATTTAATTATTAGTTGCTTCTAGTCTTCAAAATTTCCAACTCCTTCTTCTGGTTCCGGACACCACTGTCTCTTCTGCTGGCTATCATCAACATTTTGGCAAACTCGCTGAGTTCACAGTAATGAAGAGTTTCTTATTGCTACTTATATGCAAGAATCTGATCTACTAAAGGTCAAGGATAAACTGGAGCTAGATAAGGGTCAACAGAATTCATGGGAGGGCTGAATTTGGGTCTCTTGTGGCTGTGCATTGGTTCCAAACTGATGATGCATTTAACTCCACCTTCCAACTCAGCCTTCTCATCTCCTACAGCAAGTTCTTAAGTGAGACTTCCAAAACCTGGGTAGAACTTTTATTATGGCTATTATGGTCCATCATAAAGTCAGCCAGATGTTCAGACTGGATCTGATATTTTTGTCCACCTATCAAGTCCTTCCCAAGGACTTAGGCTAGACAGATGTTGTTGTTTGATGGTGTTAAAGGTGTTGCAGGATGTAAGCTGTTCTGCATAAAGTTGCATTTTGTGATTGACTGATGGGGATTGTGTCAGTGCCATTGGTGTTCCAGTGGTGCTCTAGATGTTTTGGGATTGCACCCAAGGTGCCCATTACTTTTAGGACTATTTTTGCTTTCTTTTTCCACAGAGTGAATAGTTCTTTCTATTTGAAAGTCTTTGTATTTTGCGATTTTCTCCAGCCCTTTCTCTTCTATTTTGCTGTCTTTCTTATTGACATTTGTTATGTCTGGGGGTTATGTGGCAGATGCCTGTCTGTTTGAAATTATTATTATAGTTACTGATATTTATTCAACGTATATGCCAACCATCGCACCTGGAGATCTAGTTAGTTGTATTTGTCCATTTTACTACTCTATATTTGAGTGATTTTATTCTTAAAATCATAATGCTTTATTTTGTTTTATAATCTTTTTTATTTGCTCATTTAAAGCCTTACCTGCTCAGAATTGACTCCACTAATACTACTGGGCTCAACAATTAAAAATATATAAAATGTTAATGTGAACATGAAGGGTATGCTTCTTTGGATATGAAACATCAAATATCTCCATTTATTGTTTTTTTCTTTCCAATCCAAATTATAAATCTGATTATAATATTTTCCATGCTGCCAACAATTTTGGACATTCCTCTATAACAACAAATGTGAGGTTTGTGCATCCAAGTAGAAAAATCATAAGGGCTTGGAGTACAATATGTCTACTGCATTATTTGGCTATTATTGCCTACAATTAAATAAATGAACCTTGGCATTCTATTAGAATACAACATTGTCCTATTTCACGACATTCTTACCAGAACAGGTCAAAGGTAAATCATGTTCCTGGGAATATTTCCTGAAAAAGAAAACTTACTAAGTTTAGTGGGATTTACTCCAAGGTAACAGTTTGATGACTATGTGTCAAGATCATCATCCATGATCAGATGCCATTCTTTAATGTAGCAATTGAAATATGCCCCATAAATAGAGTTAGGAAGACAGGAAACCACCTTTAAAGATATTGTTCATTGGTTCACTGATCCCAATATTTATATACATATATGTATATGTACATGTACATATACATATGTGTATATGTGTGGATAGATAGATTAGATAGATAGATAGATGGATGGATAGATAGATAGACAGACAGACAGACAGACAGACAGACAGACAGACAGACAGACAGACAGACAGATTGGTTGGTTGGTTGTAGGGAAGATCATGTCCCAAAGGTTCTTTTTCAAGAGGCAACTGAACTTTCTAGGGTTTTTTTTTAAGACATTTCGCTTCTCATCTAAGAAGCTTCATCCATTCTGAAAGAAGGGAAGTTCTTAATTTAGAATTGAAGAAGCTTCTTGGATAAGAAGTGGAATGCTTTCAAACAACAACAACAACAACAAATCCAGTTGCTTCTTGAAGAAAAATACTCTTTGGGACAACCATGACCTGGATGATGGAGAATCTTCATAGACATTTAGGGAAGACCATCTCCAGTTTATAAATTAAACTTTTTATTGGTTTATCAAAATATAAAATATAAAGAGAAATTTAAAAAGGGAAGGGGAATGAAAAGGGAAAAAATGTATAAAGAGGGAAAATGAAAGATAGAGGCATCAACTTCTGATACTCTTTAGCACCATCTCCAGCTTTTTTTAATCCAGCTTGAAGATCCTTCCAATGCAGGATCATTTGATACTCTCTGAACTTGGTGGTTTTCTTACAGATGTTTCATTACCAAACTAGGTAACATCATCAATGCACCAAGGACTTCACAGTTCATCTCTAAGCTACAGATATTCTCTTCTATTGGATCCTTCCAATGTTTTCTCAGAAGTGGTGTGACATGGTAGCAGTGTTCCAATATTTGAGGGGCTGCCAGAAAGAAAAGAGGGTCCACCTATTCTCCGGAGCACCTGAAGGCAGGACAAGAAGCAGTAGGTGGAAACTAATCAAGGAGAGAAGCAATCTAGGAAGAATTTCCTGACAGTGAAAACAGTGGAATGACTCACCTTCAGAAGCTGTGGATGCTCCATCACTGGAGGTTTTCAAGAAGAGATTGGAAAGCCATTTATCTGAAATAATAAAGGTCTCCAGCTTGAGCAAGGGGTTGGACTAGAAGTCCTCCAAGATCTCTTCCAACTCTGTTATTCTATTATTCTATTTTTGAAAAGTTGGTCCTGATCTATTGGAGATCCTGGTTGTAAAATCACTTAAGCAATAGTTAAGTCTTTGTAGAAGAATAATAGTCTTGTCATTGTTGGAGGTTTTCAAATGAGGATGAGCTGGCCACTTGTCATGGATAGGTATATTCCTGCATGGAACAGGGAGTTGTATAGGATTGATTGATTGATTTACTAGAATTATATGGCCAACCATCTCACATAAGTAACTCTATTTTATGAGAAATCCTGCAGAACAGGGGAACCCCACATTGTGAACCTGTGTGCTTCCTGAAGAAGACATCCCATTGTGTTTGATGGGATTTACTCCAAGGTAACATGGACAGGATTGGAGACTTGGGCTCACTGTTGTGCCATTTCTTCCTAAGTAGCTACAAAAAAAACCCTGGCATTGTAGTATGAGTTTCTCTTGGAGAGAGGCTGAAATGAAGACAGAGAACTTAAGCATGAAAGGAGAAATTAATTGAGTACATTTTCAGACCATTGCCTATAGACACCCAACTTCTCAGAGGAAACAATTGGGCAATAAAAAAACAAACCAACAACCCTCCAAATGAGCATTAGATTTATGGCTTTCACTTTTCAGGGTTCCCCTGCCCATTATTGGTGTGAATTAGGTTTTAAATTCAAACATTCCCCATGGAACCCAAGGCTAGCTGGCTAGGAAAGAAACAGCGATATGTTGAAGAAATCCAATATTGAACAAACTGGAGTAGAGTCTGAATGGAGCAGCTTAAGTAGGACAATTTTCTGGGAATGGATTTTGAGTCAACATATATCTGTTTGAGAAATGTAGTTTCTTAAATGTCTCACTGATCTGTCACTCTCCCCAACTCTCATTCTTGAGAGGTTTAGGGAGATTCTCAGTCCTCCAGGCCACGGATGTCCCAAAGATGCTTTTTCCAAAAGGCAACTAGACTTCCTTAGGTGTTTTTCTTGTTGTTGTTGAAAACATTTCTCATCTAATCCAAGAAGCTTCTTCAATTCTAACTGAATGGTAGCGAATGGACGGTTTATATTCTTTTTTTTAAAGAGTTATTTGTTTTATTTTAAAACAAACAATCCATCTTCTATTTAAACAGTGTGTCGTCTGGGTATGCATATCTTGTGCAATAACAATTACAGTTTACATATATTCATTATATTGCTTATATAATGTTATTACATATATTCATTATATTACATACATTCATTAATTCTCTATTGGTATAAACATTTCATGTGATCTTGATTCTGTCCCTCTGTTAATGCAGCCTAGAACTGTGTTGGCTATTTTGGCAGCTACAGCCGGCTCATATCATTCCATACAAGTGACTGTTCAGTCTCTTCTTAAAAACCTCCAATGATGGAGCACCTACAACTTTTATTTATTTTATTTATTTATTTTGATTTGTCAATCGCTTACAAGATAATAGATATAAGTATATACATAGTTATGAATACATATGCGAGTACATATAGAAAAATAAAAGAAACAATAGGACAGTGACGATAGGCACATTGGTGTGCTTATGCACGCCCCCAACAGACCTCTTAGGAAAGGGGTGAAGTCAATAGTAGACAGTCTAAGGTTAAAGTTTTGGGTTTGGAGAAAAAACCACGGAGTCAGGTAAAGTATTCCAGACATTGACCACTCTGTTGCTGAAGTCGTATTTCCTGCAATCGAGGTTTGGTGCGGTTAACCTTGAGTTTGTATCTATTTTGTGCTCTTGTGTTTGTTATGGTTGAAGCTGAAGTATTCATTGACTGAGTAGGACATTGCATATATGATTTTATATACCATACTTAGATCAGACGAAGACGGCGTAATTCAACGTTTTCTTGGCTAGAATTTCAAGTCTGGTGGCATAAGATATTCTACAATGAGTAGAGGAGTGGAGACCTCTACTTGTGAAATATTTCTGGACTTTCTCAACTGTGTTAATATCAGATACATAATGTGGGTTCCAGACTGGATGAGCTGTATTCGAGTATTGGTCTAGCAAATGTTTTTTGTTGCTGTAGTTCGTAGTGTGATATTACCAGAAAAAAAGCTACGTAGGATTAGGTTAACAACTCTTAATGCCTTTTTGGCTATGTAGTTACAGTGGGCTCTAGCACTTAGATCATTAGAGATGAGTAACTCCAAGATCCTTGACAGAGTTTGGATCTTCAACAAGGTCTTGACTATTCAGCCTGTATTTTATTTTCTGATTTTTTTTGCCAATATGTAAGACAGAGCATTTATTTGTTGAGATTTGAAGTTGCCATTTCTGAAGGCAAGCCATTCCACTGGTTAATTGTTCTCCCTGTTAGGAAATTCCTCCTTAGTTCTAGGTTGCTTCTCTCCTTGGTTAGTTTCCATCAATCGGTTCTTTTTTTTCTTTTTGCCTTCTGGTGCTTTGGAAAATAATTTGCTTGGGAAAATAATCCAACTTAATCCAAAAGCAGTTTCTGACACTAATGTGAATGAATGCAACTAAACTAAGAAGCAGAAATAAGAAAAAAATCTTCACTGGTTTTGATCAGGGGTGGGTTTCTACCAGTTCGCCCCTATTCGCTAGAACCAGTTGTTAACATTCTAAGCAGTTCGGAGAACCGGTTGTTAGAAGAAATTACTGGTCTAATCTTGTAAGGAAGGCTGGAAGGAAACATTCTGGGGTTGCTTACAGAAGCTGCCTCTCTGTTAACCCTTCTTACATTCTTCACAGGACTAGACTTCCTATCTCTGTAATGTCTGTGGAGTTTTTTTCCCCTTCTTTACTGGTACTTTGCTTGTGTAGAGTGACCATTCAAAGTTACAATGGCACTGAAAAAAGTGACTTATGACCATTGTTCACACTTACAGGTCCATAGTCATGAAAGGCCAGGCGAGGAGATGCGTGCCTCGATGTGAGTGATATGGAGTTGGCCACGCCCAGCCAATAACATGCCCACCAAGCCATGCCCACCACTGAAGCCATGCCCACAGAACCGGTTGTCAAAAATTTGAATCCCACCCCTGGTTTTGATCCATTGCACCATAGCTTGGTGCCCCAAACATTGTCATCTCTTGACCAAGGAAACCATTTTTCTGTACCATATGTGGGCTTCCTTCCTTCTCGAAACCCCTGACACTTGGCAAAAATGAATAATTGAGGGTTGATATTATATAACCGAGTTAGCTATGAATAGGAAGGGTAATTAAAAATAGATACCAATAAATAATGGAGATACACATATTATGCAATAAGGTAGCCCGAAAATAGATGAAATACTTTGGTTTAGATAGTTTAGAACCGTGACTCTTGCGGTCAGACTTAAGTTTTGTGTACAAAATTATACATAGTAATCCGTTGCCTACAAATGGCTTTTTTTCGGCTTTAATCATATCATCATCATTTTATCCAGTATGCATCCACTGTAGGATGAAGGCCTCTTCTGCCTGTGTCCAACAGTCCAGAGGTAGTATTCAGCAGGTTCTGACCCATTCTGGAGAATTGGTAGTGGAAATTTTTAGTAGTTCAGAGAATCGGCAAAAACCACCTCTGACTGGCCCTGCCCCCATCTATTCTCTGCCTCCTGAGTCCCACCTGATCAGCTGGGTCTTTTTTGGTTGCCCTGCACAGGAGAACGGAGCTGGAAAGCAGGTTAGCGGGGTGGGGAGAGAATGGGGATTTTGTGGTATCCTTCCCCTGCCATGCCCACAGAACCTGTAGTAAAAAAAATGAATCTCACCCTGGTCCAACCCATACGGTCCGAAGCTTTCTTTTGCCAATTGGACTCACTCTACTTGCTGATGTTGTCAATCCATCTTGTTTTAGGTTTCTTCTGTGGATGCTTTTGATTAAGTGGGATCCATTCTAGGACTTCCTTGGCCCACCTGCCATCCATACTTCTTGCTATGTTACCAGCCCATTTCCACTGAAGTTCTTTTATTCTCTGGTTTCAATTCTTTTACTCTCTTGAATAAATTAAATCCTTCCACATGCCAATCGTAATGTAATGTGCACAAATAACCGCTTTAAACTTAATGTAAACCATTAAAAAATGTAAAACATTTTGGACAATTTTTATGAAAAATTCAGTTTTGTAATAGAATTCTCAAATACTGGAATATCTTTAAAACTTATTCACTTGTCTCAGCCACTAACTTTCACAGTTTTCATTCTAACTTAACTTCTGTAGATCTTACTTCATATTTAAGAGGTCCGTAAGGGGGCATGTCTAAATGCACTAACTGTCAAGCGCCAGTGAAATCCAGATATAGACAGACAGACAGACAGACATGGAAATCAGAACTCCAGGCAGTTCAAATAAATAAATATATAGGTTTATTGTAAGCTTCATTTCCTTACAAGAATCTGACCTACTAACAGTCCAAGCAATTTGGTTGCAAATATGGATTTCATGGTGGGCTGGTGTTAGATCTCTTGTGGGTGCAAAGGGACTTCAGACTGATGTTGCATTTGACCCCCTCCCTCAGGCTCAGCCTGGTCATCTCCTACACTAATGTCCCTATCATCCCTATTACATTGTAATTTTCTTAGTTTGCTTGTTTGAATTTGTAATTTCTGTTTGATGAATAAAAAATGTGAAAGTCTTGAAACTAGAACTCAACTAGTCAGAATCCCATTGTTAGGAACGCTTCAAAATGAGGAAGATTCTCCAGGGACTTTGGTCAGACATTCTGATGAGTAAGGGTGGAGGTTTGTTCTCTGATCTTGTAGGTTGGTTTCCCAATGTTTTGTAACCAGGCTAGATAACATTTTCAAAGGAATCTAAGGGATATAAGTGTTGGTGTCCTTCTGCTGGTAAGGGATTTGTTTGGTCAGCAGATCTTGTGATGGAGGACATCAGGTAAGGGTCTTGTGATGGATCAGGTGGGGAAAATCTCAAGTGAAGGCCTTGTAATGGGTCTTATGATGGGGAGATCATGTCAGGTGGGAGTCTTGTGATGTGGAGGTCATGTCAGGTAAGGATCACATCAGGTGTTGGTCTGCTGATGAGTTTTGTGATGGGTCAGGTATGGGTTTTGTCAAATGAAGGTCACATCAGGTGAAGGTCTCGTGATAGGATATAAGCAGAAAAACACCAACACTGACATCTCCTAAATCCCATTGAAGATATAGCAATAACACTTAGACTTACATACCACTTTCTAGTGCTTTCCAGCCCTCTCTAAGTGGTTTACAGAGTCAGCATATTGCCCCCAACAATCTGGGTCCTCATTTTACCTACCTCAGAATGATGGAAGGCTGAGTCAACCTTGAGCCTGGTGGGATTCGATCTGTCAAATCGCAGTAGGAGTAGCTTGCAGTACTGTCTTCTAATCACTGTGCCACCAAGGCTCCTATCACCTATCCTGGTAACAAAACATCCAGAAACCAAGCCACAACCTTGGAGAATGAATCTCCACCCTCATCCTACATCTGAGCTACCTATATTCTCCCCTATCATCAATTCTGAGTTTTGTTGGTATACCCTTTCTAAGTTGAGTGTGAGAACAACAGTCATTGCGGTCTTGAGATTTCTGTCTCTGTCACTTAAGGATGTAATCCGTATTTCTTCGACAGTGCTAAATGATCCTCCTCCTTGCTCATGCATCCAATCAAGGCATAATGTCACATTAATGGAGACACTGTGGACATCTGTGAGTCCTGTAATGTCTTTATGATTATCCTTAATTTCGGGAAGCTAGTGAAAGAATTGGTGTTCAATAGTTGAATCTGTTTTCTAATTGCTTGTGCGTGGCAATGAGAAACCAAAGGCCAGGTTTTTATTGGCATGGCTGGCAAGAACACACAAGTAGGCGGGGGTGCTTAGAGGCTGAGCAGGTTGTTATAAATTTGGAGACAATCATGGAACAGTGAATGACAGAACACTGTAGAATTGGATTCCAATAGAAGAGAATATTAGTTCGAAGTTGACACTGGGTCCTTGGTGCTCTGTGGATTTGCTTGTTTTCTCAGGGACATTTCAAGACCCAAACTTGGTAACGTCATCAATGCTAGAATACAGTGAGGTTTGCAAAGAGGAAGAGGAGGAGGAGGACTGTGGGGTCCTTGGTGCTCTCTAAGCTTGCTTGTGTTAGGATTCTGGCAGTTACTCCAATTAAATCATACAAAGTGTTTTATGAGTTGACAGCTTGTTTTCTTGCCATTTCTAGACATTTAATTACCCAAACAAGGTAACATCATCAAGGCAAGTGCTAGCCCTGATGATGTTGCAAGGTTTGGGTAATGAAACTTCTTCAAGGAAACAAGCAAGCTCAGGGAGCACCAAATACCCCTCAAATTGGAATATGTAAGAAGCAAAGATACTCGGCCAGATCTAAACCAATATTCTCTTTCAAACAGGTAGCATGGTGGTTGAATCTACTAGCAGTGAACTGCAGGATCTTGCAAACCAGCAGTGTTAGAAGGATGTGAGAAGTCTCTAAGCTGACATTTTGAGTGTTCCAGAACTGTAGCCATTTTATATTGTGTAAAAGATCACAGACATTGACATCATTGTTTCTTTTTGTTCAATGCAGGAATTTGGTGAGACAGTAGAGTAGAGTCGAGAGGAGTGGAGTGGAGTGGAGTGGAGAAGAGTAGATGGAAGGAACCTTGGAGGTCTTCTTGTCCAACCCCCTGCTCAGGCAGAAACCCTATGCCATTTCACACAAATGGTTGTCCAATCTCTTATGAAAAGCTTCCAGTGTTGGAGCATTCACAACTTCTGGAGGTAATGTTGTCTAGTCTAGTTGCAGTAATTGTGTATGTCTAGTCTATTGAAAACAAGGATGATAGCAGGCTTCCAAAAGTTGAGGGGCTGCTTCAAAGAAGATGGAGTCAACCTATTCTCCGAAGCACCTGAAGGCAGGACAAGAAGCAATGGATGGAAAATAATCAAGGAGAGAATCAACCTAGAACCAAGGAGAAATTTTCTTAATTTAATCAGTGTTCCAATTAATCAGTGGAATAACTTGCCTCCAGAAGTTGTAGGGGCTTAACAAATCTTGTGATACGTTTGTTGAGTGAACCTGGCTTCCCCATTGGTTTTGCTTGTCAGAAAGTTGGAAAAGTTGATTATATGACCCCAGGAGACTGCAACCATCATAAATACGAGTCTGTCACCAAGCATCTGAATTTTGATCCCATAGCCATGCCGCAATGGTCATAAATGTGAAAAATGGCCATAAGTCTTTTTTTTTTCAGCGCCATTGTAAGTAACCGTCAAATGGTCACAAAATGAACTGTGGTAAGTTGAGGACTACCTATGCACAGAATTTATAATCAGATATGCTCCCTGAAGTGAACCGGCATATAGGCAAGAGAAATTCATGTTTAAGGTGTGTTCGCAGTATTAAAAAAAAAAAGGCAATAAAGTTATCTGTCTCACCTAAGAAGCATCTCCACCTATCAATTCTAAATCAGTTATCACTCAGAAAAAGTTAATCAGCCTTGGTCATGGATGCCTAACAAATTATTTGCAACCATGCATCATATTAAACAACATGGATTATCTCAGGCAACAAGCCAATCAGAATCGGCTAATGGGTGGATGAGAAAGGAAGCTGCCTTCTCTCTCTACTTGGTGTACGTTATATAATATTGTGGGTTTCAATCTGTAATATAATTGATTTCCCCATGATTCTAATGTCCCTTGTAATAGATAACAGGATAACAGAGTTGGAAGGGACCTTGGAGGTCTTCTAGTCCAAACACCTCTTTAGGAAGGAAACCCAACATTTCAATCAAATGGTTGTGTAATCTTTTCTTTAAAACTTCCAGTGTTGTAATGTCCACAATGTCTGTAGGGAAGCCGTTCCACTGATCAATGGTATTCACTATCAGGAAAGTTCCAGGTTGCTTCTCTCCTTGGTTAGTTTCCAACTGTGGCTTCTATCCTGCCATCAGGTACTTTGGAGAATAGACAGGGGGTGGTCTTCTTTGCAGAAACCCCTTAGATATCTATGGAGATTCTCACTTATCACGGTCATATTGCAGACTACAGGAACCATTTTCAGCACTCAGGTGACCCTGAGGACACAGATAAATCTCCAAGTTGCCTCAATGACTTTCTAAAAAGAATGCAAATGACCAGCTGTCTTCAAGGAATATAAATCCTTCCATTCCCCACCATCCTGTCAGAACTGAAGAAGCTTCTTGGATGACAAGTGAAATGTCTTCAAATAAAAAACAAGAAAGTCCAGTTGCCTCCTGAAAAAGCACCCTTTGGGACATCATAGTTGTCCCAAAAGGTGCTTTTAAACGAGGCACCTGGACTTTCTGGTTTTTTTCTTTGAGGATGTTTTGCTTCTCATCCAAGAAGCTTCTTCAGTTCTGAACAAAGAACTTCCCTTCTTTCAGAATGGATGAAGCTTCTTGGATGAAAATCAAAACCCCTTCAGAGAAAAAAAAACAGAAAATCCAGATGCCTCTTGAAAAAGAACCTTTGGGGTTCTTTTTGAGCCCTTAAGATTATGTCGGAGTACAATATGCAGGTTTTTTTTTTTTCAAACCCTTTTGCAAAATTCATTCCGATTCCGGTCTTTGTGGCAATCTCATAGACCCAAGTTTGCACATGTATGCAGCTTCGTTCATTCGTTTCAAATGTGAAGGTATTTGGCCATAATGGCTTTCAAGACAACATAACAGCCAGTCATCAAAATATCAGAAGAATTGTCAGATCGAGGCACATTAAAAAGACGAGAGAGAAAAGCATATCAATGCATAATGCTGATAATATAGATATAAAAATATGCATTAAAATCCATTCCAGCGGGCACAAAGCCCAATCAAAGAACTCAGCTGAGCATATAAACTTGGCCAGAAGTAGAGGGAGGGGGAAAGCAGTATTACAAATTAAATTAAAGTGGCCTCGGATGCAAAGCAAATGGGTAGAATTTGTGGAGGTGAGGAGGGAAAGAGAGGTAATGGTGAATTTGCTGAGGAATAGATTTCTGTGAGGTCCTGGGAGGGTAGGAGCCGGATGGGTGGGGCCAGCTCATCACTTCAACTACCGGTTTGGTGAACCAAATGTAAATTTAATATTCAGTTCACCTGAACTGGCCCGAACTGGCTGAATCCCACCTCTGGATACAATCAAGATCAAGTGAGGTACTAATACCACTCTATAAATCCTTAGTAAGACCAAACCTATAGTACTGCATCAAGTTTTGGTCACCACATTATAAAAAAGATGTTGAGATTTTGCAAATAGTGCAGAGAAGAGCAACCAGGATGGTAGGGGATTGGAGGCTAAAACATAAGATGAATGGTTGCAGGAACTGTGCCTGGCTAGTCTAGGAAAGAGAAGGACCAAGAGAAGGACCATGACAACAGTGTCCCAATACTTGAGGGGCTGCCACAAGTATTTTCCAAGAGGAGAGAGAGGTGGGGGTCAAGCTATTTGCCAAGGCACCCAAAGGCCAGATAAGGAATAATAGAAACTGAACAAGGAGAGATTCAACCTAGAAATACAGATGAATTTCCTGAGAGAGAACAATCAACTCATGGAACAGAAATTGCTTTCAGGAGTGGTGGGAGCTTCATCACTGGAGGCTTTCAAGAAGAGACTGGATAGCCATCAGTCAAAAATGGTGTAGGGTCTACTGCTTAGGCAAGGGGTTGGACTAGATGACCTATAAATTCCCTTACAATTCTGTTAATCTGTTTAATAATTCCATTGTCTCAATTGCAACACCGTGGGGCTGTCCTCTCCGTTTTCCTTCTGCATCTCTGGGTTACTTCCAGCCAAAACATCCCATGTATGATTCATAGATTTCCATCTCTTGGAGGTGGCTATCTCCTGATGGATGAGTCACCTTCTGATGTGGGATTTCTTTTTGAAATAGACATTCTTTCCGCACCATTTATCGGGGCCCTGGCATATATGCCGGTTGGTTGTTATGACAAAAACAAACCAAATGCAACATGCTCCCATGTTTTGCAATGAAAAAAAAAAAAGCAAACAATAATAATAGTGTTGGATAAATGAATTTGGAGATGAGGAAAACGGTGTCTGTCTTTTTGTTCTGAAAAATTGGTAAAAGGCCCCACTCGAATCTCTGTGCTGGAAAATGAAATGGGATCCAATCTCAGAATGTTTAGTCTGTGTGGCTAAAGTCCAGCATTTTCGTCCTGCTGCATTTTATTAAGAAATGGGGGATTTTTCTTGAGAGATTTAAATCCCTTGCAATCATACACTCAGTCCAAAAGCAATTATTCTGTGCTTCTAGGTAGGAGCAGGAATGCTGCCCCCCACCTTAAATGGCCCACAAAGCTTCCCCTGTTTTTGGAATTGCATGCTGGCAAAATTGTTTCAATTGCAACTGGTGAAATGAAGAGGTCTGTTTTGATTCTCAGGGGGGAAAAACATCAAACCACTGGAGGGGGAAGGGGGAGGAAAGAAAGGAAGGAAAATGAGGGGGAAAGGAAGAAGAGAGGAAGGAAGGGAGAAAGGGAGGAAGGGGAAGGAGAGAAGAGGAAGGGAGAAGGAAGGGAGAAGGAAGGGGGGAGGAGAAGGAAAGGGAAGGGAGGGAGGAAGGGGAAAAAGAGGAGAGGAAAGGAAAGGAAGGGAGAAGGAAGGAAAATGAGGGGGAAAGGAAGAAGAGAGGAAGGAAGGGAGAAAGGGAGGAAGGGGAAGGAGAGGAGAGGAAGGGAGAAGGAAGGGAGAAGGAAGGGGGGAGGATAAGGAAAGGGGAGGAAGGGAAAAGGAGAAGGAAGGGAGAGGATAAGGAGAGGGGAGAGAGGGAGGGAAGGGAGGGAGGGAGGCAGGGGGGAAAAGAGCAGCCACAATTACTGAAGGGACGCCATTCTACTGATTAATTTTTCTCACAATCAGGAAATTTCTCTTTAATCCCAGGTTGCTTCTCTCCTTTATTTGTTTCCATCAGTTGCTTCTTGTCCTGCCTTCAGGTGCTTTGGAGAAGAGGGTGACTCCCTCTTCTTTGGGGGCAGGCCCTGAGATATTGGAGCAGTGCTATCGTGTCACCCCTAGTCCTTCTTTTTAGGGAACTAGAAATAATTCCTGCAACCAATTTTGATATGTTTTAGCCTCCAGCCCCCCCTAATCTTCTTTGTTGCTCTTCTCTGCACTCTTTCCAAAGTCTCAACATTTTTTTGAATTTAGTCTTAACCAAAACTGGATGCCGTATTCCAAGTGTGGCCTCACCAAGATGTTATAAAGTGGAATTAACACTTCATGCGATCTTGATTCTCTCCCTCGGAATTTGATGAAGACTTTTGGGGGGGGGAAGTAGTTTTCCCTGCCTCTAATTAAAGCTACTTGCACCAACTTCATCTTACAGGAAGTCTAACAAGCCTGACCTTATTTATGATACTGCCTTTACTGAAAAAAAATATCTTTCCCCTTATTCCCAGACCTTTTAAAATATCAGTTGGATTATTTTTAACTTGTTTCTTGTTGATGCAGCTTTGCTATTTTCGTTTTCCTCTATTGCTCTTTTTTTATTTTTCCCCTGAGGCTATTGATTTATTGTTCTATTTTGGAGGTGCTTTTAGTGAAGCTACTCTGAGAATATGTAGATTGGTAGTCCTCGGCATGCGACCACAATTGGGTCCCAAATTTTTCACGCTAAGCGAGACAGTTGTTGAGTGAGCTTGGCCTCACTTAACCAATTTTTTGCCTTGGTTGTTAAACGAATTGGTGCATTTGTTAAATTAGTCACACGGTCGTGAAGTAATCCAGCTTCCCTGTTGACTTTGCTTGTCAGAAGGTCACAAAGGGGAATCCTGATTAAGTCCAACTATGAAGAGGGAAATCAAGAGATTCAGGCAGTTCTGATGTGTATAGAAAGACGTTTATTGCAAACTTAAGCTCTCTACAAGAATCCGGGCAACTAATGGTCAAGAGAAATGAGCAGGAGTTAAGAAGGAATTCAAGGTGGGCTGGACTTCAATCTCTAGTGGGCACACATGTACTCATGATTGATGGTGCATTTGACCCCTCCCTCAGGCTCAGCCTGGTTATTTCCTACACCAACTATTTTGTTGTTGTTAGTTGCAAAGTCATGTCCGGCGCATTGTGACTCCATGGACAAAGTTACTCCAGGCCTTCCTGTCCTCTACCACCTTCTGGAGTCCATTTAATCTCACACCAACTGTTTCAGTGACTCCATCCAGTCACTTCTTTCTTTGCCATCCCTTTCTTCTTCTTTTGCCCTCAACAGTTCCCAGTGTTAGGTTCTTCTCCAGTGAGTCCTTCTTTCCTTCTCATGAGGTGGCAAAAGTCTTTGAGTTTCATCTTCAGGATCTGGCTTCTAAAGAGCAGTAAGGGCTGATCTTCTCTAGGATTGACCAGTTTGATCGCCTTGCAGTCCAGGGGACTTGCAGGAGTCTTCTCCTCCAGCACCAGAGTTCAAAGGCCTCCATTCATAGTTCAAAGGTCTCAACTGACCAACTATTACATTTAATATCAAGGCTTCTAGAAAACTGCCAACATTCAGAAGCTAATAATTAGTCATAATAGAAAAGATTGGCTGCTGCAGAATTGAGCATTCAGGTCTCCTAGAGAGAGCAACCCAGTGTTTCAATCTTACATCTATTTCTTCCACCCGTATTTGATAGTAGACCAATTGCTTCTCATTTCCTGCCCTTAGATCTGGAAACCACCTCACCCGTGTCCTGATAACCATTATGTTTGTTCTCAACCTGTTTATTTCTGGCCTTGGGAGCTTCAGTCTTCACAACAGCTTCCCCAAACAATTCAATATAAGGCTAGAAGAAGCACAAATGTCCCAGATCATCAGCTGGTGATGGAACGTGTTTCCTGGATGTGTCTGTGCAGGTCACGATGGTAGACTTTAATTCTGTGCTGAATTGTCAAGGGCCAACAATACAGCAACTGGTTTTAGCTGCAAGGTAACCTGTGGTCCGCACCTCTGCTTAAACTCCAACCTTCATTTTCTTCCAGTAAATTGTAGATCATTTGTTATGGATCTCTTGTTCTTCATTTCCTGAATTTGTCTTGGATGTATTTATTTATTATTTGTTTGTTTTTTGTTTGTCAAACATGTACAAGATAACAAGTATAGGTATGAACATAAACAAGAACAAAGGGAGTAAATATAGATAAATGGTTATAGTAAGACAGGGACAATAGGCACACTGGTGCGCTTATGTAGGCCTCCTTTAAGGACCTCTTAGGAATGGGGTGAGGTCCACAGTAAAGAGTTTAAGGTTGAAGCTGTGATAGGTTGAAGCTGGAACAATGGAGTCAGGTCAGGTGTCCCAGGCATTGACCACTCTGTTGCTGAAGTTGTATTTTCTGCAATCGAGTTTGGTAAAGTTGAAGAAGCTGGTTAATCCAATATCCAGGAGAAATGAATGGTTGGGAAACAGACATAGTTGATGCTACCTGAGTTGAGTGTCTTCAGAATGTTGCAGTTCACACATTCCTCTATACTAGCACTCTGGTAAACAATTTTGTAACTTTTAATCTGTCCCCTATGGACAAGCAGAAGGAGAAGGAGGAGAAGGAGAGGGAGAAGGAGGATGGGAGGGAGAAGGAGAATAAAGAGAAAGACAAAGAGAAGGAAATGAGGATGGGGAGAAGGAGAAAGAAGGAGGAGGAAGAGGAGGTGGAGGAGGAGGAGAAGGAGGAGGAAAAAAAATAGAAGGGAGAACAGAATGGAGGGAAGAAGAAAGATAAGGGGAGGGGGAAGGAGAAGGGAGGAGGAGGAGGAAGAAGAAGAAGAAGAAGAAGAAGAAGAAGAAGAAGAAGAAGAAGAAGAAGAAGAAGAAGNGAAGAAGAAGAAGAAGAAGAAGAAGAAGAAGAAGAAGAAGAAGAAGAAGAAGAAGAAGAAGAAGAAGAAGAAGAAGAGAAGGAAGAATATTGTGATCTTTTATAACAGAAAAAGAAGTGTGAGAGAAGAGAAGTCCAAAGCAAGTTTGGGAATATACTAATTCTGCCAGATCAAAACAATTCCCCACCTCAAATTTCCTGGGTATTTTGTTTTGCTTTGGTTATTATTATTATTTTTTGTATGTGCCTCCCACACCCCAAATAAAAGGGGAAAAGAGATGAAAGCCCCCTTTGCTTTCACAACTCCACTCTTCTCCCCCTCTAACTCCCCCCCACCCAAAAAATACCTGTTGTTGTGCTTCTATGGCAATTTGCACATATATACACACACACCTCCCTCTCTTTACTCTCAGCTGTATAATGTGACAAGCGAGAGAGATTAAAAAGAAATGCTAAACTAGCTGGAATTGGGGAGCAGGGGAGGTAAGAGGCAGGCAAAAAGTTGGACCTTTATTAATAATTTCATCCCAATTCAAACAACTTTGCATCCCCTGGACAGAGCACATTTATTATCTTATTCACCAGGATGACAGAGAGATTAGTGATTTGTTACCGAATCAATGATGGATTCATCGGAGGGATTGTAGACTTTTTCACGACTCCTTGGTGGGCCCAACCTAGGGCAGATGATATGCCTTGGCTGACTTTATAGTGTGTTCTTTCCTAGTTTGTCTCTTTCCCTTCACTTCCTGGACCACAGATAGCTGGACACACTTCATTAATGATACTGGAGATGGTCTGAGCTCTGGCGGTTTGAATCCTAGCACAGTGTGGTCGAGTGATCCCCCATCACTTGCCTCAGCTTCAGTCCATCTAACACAGGAGTATCAAACTCAATTTCATTGAAGGCTGGGGTTGACCTTGGGGGGCCAGCTGGGCATGGCCATCTTGATGGGTGTGGCCAACTGGGTGGGCATAGCCAGTTCGACACCAGTCATTGGTTGTGGCTGACTGGATGGGCCAACTTGACACCACTCCCAAAATGGCTGCCAAGTTTCCTCTTCACACTGGATAGACTGGGTCGAAGCCATACTGGCCCGATGTTTCCACTTTGCATTGGGTAAACCGGGCCGAAGCAATGTGGGCTGGTACTGGGGGCCTTGTGTTTGACACCCTTGATCTAACAGTTCGAAAGTATGCTCTATGTGAGTAGATAAATAGGTACCACTTCGGTGGGGAGATGAGCAGGGGATTGGACTAGAAGATCTTCAAGGTCCCTTCCAACTCTATTCTTCTGCTACACTGTCATTCTGTCATTCTGTTATTGTTATCCTGTATATCAGGGGTGTCAAACTCATGGCCCGCAGGCCAGATGTGTCACACACTGGCCATGCCCACCAACCCACCCAGGTTAGCGAAGTGGAAAAAAGTTGTGATACATCATGTGATGACAATGTGTCATCATAAGTTTGACACCCCTGCCATATAGGGTCTCCTGCTTGAGCAGGGGGTTGGAGTAGAAGACCTCCAAGGTCCCTCGGTTATACTGTCATTCTTTTACACTGATTGCCCAACTCAGGTCTTCCAAATGGGGCTTGTTCTGGAAACATAAGTCACTAAATTCAAGGTTTCTGCTTCTCCCACACTGATGAAGCGTGGGGAGTGGGAAGGCAGGAAATGTTCTTATCCCTATGAAACTGCGATTTGGCTGACTTTATTTCACCGTGCGTGGGCTGAGAAAGAAAGATAAGGTCTAAATGTTGCAGGAGGAGAAAATAATAAATATATATGCTTGCCCCCTCTGAGTTAGGATGAGAGAAACCAGAAGAGAAGGAAGCAATTCTGTGCAATGTTATTTTAAAAAGCTGAAAATGGGAGGGGAAGGTTGGGGATGGGTTTGAGATGTGAGAGAGGATCAAAATATCCCCCTCTGTCATTTAAGACCTGCCCATAAATCTATTCCACTCTTGCAGCTCCCTTGCTATGTTTTATAGAAGGAAAACTTGCTGAGTTGGCTGCTGGAAAGGAGGAGGGAGAGAGGAGGAGCAAGAAGCTGGGGGTGGATTAACATCCCCATTCATCAAGTGGCTGAATCTGCAGTGGAAGGGGGAAAAATTGGTGGTGGTGGGGTCCCAAATCGTTAAACAACAGGATGGCCAGAGGATGTCAGCATGGCTTCTTTCAGAGAGGAAGAAAGGGATGTAGTCTCGAGAAAAGAAGGCCAAGGGGGTGACAGGATAGCAGTCTTCTGGTGTTTGAGGGGCTGCCATAAAGAAGAAGGGGTCAGCCTATTCTCCAAAGCACCAGAAGACAGGAAAAAGAAACAATAGATGGAAATTAATCCAGGAGCAAAGCAACTTCGAATTGAAGAGAAACTTCCTAAGAGTGAGGACAATTAATCAGTGGAACAGCTTGCCACCAGAAGTTATGAGTGCTCTATTCAGAATTTTGCAGTGTAAATTCAGCACCAGAAAAATAAACACAGAGGCTTCATTGAACTTCTTTATGAACATATAAAGTAAATTTTACAATACCAGTTGTTGACTTCTCCAACATGGAGCAAACTCAAACAGAAGCAGACATGTTACAGGTCCAGAGCAGAGTGCTAGTTTTCAGCAAGCAAGCAAGCAAGACACACAGCAGAGGAGAGAAGCAGTTTCATTTTCAATAGACAGAATCAGAGCTCAACAGAGCTGCAGAGCTTGATACAGAGCCATGCCTAGGCTACTTTTAGTTTCAGTTTCCAAATAGTCTTCATTGGCTAACTTAGTTGCTATGCCTATTCATTGGCTGACCTTGTTCCCGTGCTCTAATCCAGTCAATGAATATACTCTGGCATGCTCCAACACTGGAGGCTTTTAAAAATAGATTGAACAGCCACTTGTCTGAAGTGGATTAGCATCTCTCGCTGAAGCAGGGGGCTGGACTAGAAGACCTTCCTGGTCCCTTCCAATTCTATTCTATTCTGTTCTGTTCTAAATAGAGGCATTGAAGTGGCACACTGGGAAATAAGGACTAGATTTTCACCACCTTTAAACATAAAATAATAGAGTAGGAAGGGACCTTGGAGGTCTTCTAGTCCAACCCCTCTGCTCAAGAAGGTGGCCCTATACCATTTCAAAGAAATGGTTGTCCAATGTCTTTTTGAAAACTTCCAGTGTTGGAGCACCCACTGGTTGATTGTTCTCACCATTAGGAAATTTCTCCTTTGTTCTACGTTGCCTCTCTCCTTGATTAGTTTTTATCCATTGTTTCTCATCTTGCCTTTTGATACTTTGGAAAACAGTTTGACTCCCTTGTCTTTGTAGGAGCCCTTCAAATATTGCAACACTGCCATCAGGTTCTTTTAAACATTACAAACATTTGTTTGCTATCTTTTTAAAAATAGGGTAATAAAACCCTATTGACTGCATTCGCACATCGTGCAAAACCTGACTTCAACCATGTGTTGGATGTGTTTTGCTTCTCTTCTGAATGTATTGCATGTTTCTTCATTTTATGGTGTCTTGCGTTCCATATAGAAACTATGATTGACTCCTAATTTGATCACGCTGCAGCTTTGCGTGTTGCACAAAGGTGGCTCATTTGGCTAATTTGGGATTCAGTCTACCATGGAAAGCCAGAATGGGTTAGCTTTGTTTGCCTGGTTAAACTTCTTGGGTAAAGTCAGCTGAGGAGAATGGCTATGGAGAGCTTTCCACATCCATACTCTTCTTCCAACTTGGACAAGAAAATGTGGATAGTCCAAGTTATCAGAGTATATCCATGAACTGGAATAGAGCATGGTAACAAGGTCAGCCAATGAATAGGCATAGCAACTAAGTCAGCCAATGAGAACTGTTTGGAATCTGAAACTAGAAGTAGCTTAGGTGTGGCTCTGTATTAAGCTCTGAAGCTATGTTGAGCTCTGAGTCTGTCTATTGAAAATGAAACTGCTTCTCTCCTCTGCTTGCTTGCTGAATTAAAGTGAAACTGATGTCTGTTTCTGAGCTCCTGAGTTGCTGTTCTGCTCTGAACCTGTAACCTGTCTGCTTCTGTTTGAGTTGGCTCCATATTGGAGAAATCTACAACTGGTATTATAAAGGTTAATTTATGTGTTTATAAAGAAGTTAAATGAAGCCTCAGTCATCTGTGTTTACTTTTCTGGTGCTGAATTTACATTGCGATACTCTAAATTAAGTTCCCTTAGTTTATTTGCCTGGAATTGAGTTGTAAAGGTAAATCCAAACCACATGAAGTATTAGTACCGCTTGATAAAGCCTTGGTAAGGCCACATCTGGAATGCTGCATCCAGTTTGGGTCACCACATTATAAAAAAGATGTTGAGACTTTGGAAAAGGTGTAGAGAAAAAAAAAATTAAGATGATTAAAGACCTGAAGATAAAACATATGAAGAATGGTTGCAGAAATTATATTTGACCAGTCAAGAGAAAAGAAGGACTAGGGGTGACATGATAGCAATATTCTAGCATTTGAGGGGCTGCCAGAAAGAAGAGGGGGTCAACTTATTTTCCAAAGCACCTGAAGTCAGGACAAGAAGCAACAGATGGAAACTAATGAAGAGAGACAAGCAATCTTGATATTTATATTGTTATGTTTATTTGACAGTATAAATCTTTACATTTATATTAAAATGTAAAATTTATTTGTTTTCTAGTATGATTTGATTACTTATTAGTAATCTATATGACTATCACTAAGTGCTGTAGCTTATGATTCTTGATGAATGCATTTTTTTCTTTATGTACACTGAGATCATATGCACTAAAGATAAATCCCTTGTGTGTCCAATCACACTTGGCCAATAAAGTATTGTACCCAATTTCAAAGAGGTGGTATCCAGCAGTTTCTGACCAGTTCTGGAGAACCGGTGGTGGAAATTTTGAGTATTTTGGAGAACCGGCCAATCTCACCTCTGACTAGCCCCATCCCCATCTATTCTCTGCCTCCCATTGAGTCCCAGCTGATCGGCTGGGTCTCCTTTAGTTGCTCTGCACAGGAAAATGGAGCTGGAAAGCAGGTTAGTGGGGTGGGAATGGGGATTTTACAGTATCCTTCCCCTGTCGTGCCCAGCAAGCCATGCCCACAGAACTGGTAGTAATGTTTTTTGAATCCCATCACTCTGTGCATGTGTGTGTGTGTGTGTGTGTGTGGATAGATAGATAGATAGATAGATAGATAGATAGATAGATAGATAGATAGATAGATAGATAGATAGATAGACGTAGAGGTAGAGGTAGAAGTAGAGGTAGATATAGAGATAGAGATATATAGATATAGATATAGATATAGATATAGATATAGATATATAGATATAGATAGACATGAATTGCCATCTCACCCAGTTGGCAGGCCTAACAAGATCTGTTCTGACAGGAATTCCTTGCTGCAAGGGGCATCATTCAGAATTCAGCCATTAGTGTGTGTGAGTTTTAGGAAATACCTACATTGTTTCTATTCCTTTTACACCAAGGCCTTTATCTCTAGAATTGTTGATACCCAGAATTTATCCTGTGGTAAAATGCCCAAGGAAGGTCACCTTCAAGAATCAAGAATCACTTGAACATGAGGCCCTATCTAACGAAGTAAAATTCAGCGGTGAGAAAAGGAAGGTTTTACATTTAGGAAAGAAAATTCAAATGCACAGGTACAGTACAGGTGGACTTTGCTCAGTAGTAGTAATTGGTAGAGGGACTTTGGAGTCCTAGTGGATAATCATTTAAATAGGAGCCAGCTGTGTGCTGCAGCTACCAAAAAAGCCAACACAGTTCTAGGCTACATAAACAGAGGGATAGAATCAAGATCATGTGAAGTGTTAATCCCACTTTATAAGGCCTTGGTAAGGCCACACTTGGGATACTGCATCCTGTTTTGGTTGTCACAATATAGAAAAAGATGTTGAAACTCTGGAAAGAGTGCAGAGAAGAAGGCCAACAAAGAGGGGACCTGGAGCTAAAACATATTAAAAAATGGTCGTTGTTGCTGGACTGGGCATGTCTCGTTCGATGAAAAGAAGGACTAAAGGTGATACGATAGCTGTCTTCCAATATCTCAGAGGCTTCCACAAAGAAGAGGGAGTCAACATATTCTCCAAAGCACCTGAAGGCAGGACATGGGTGGAAACTCATCAAAGAGAGAAGCAACCTAGAACTAGAACTAAGGAGAAATTTCCTGACATTTAGAACTATTAAAAAGAGGGCCGCGGGCAACACATGAAAGTTGAGGTTAGTAGAGATGACATCCCATCAAAATAAGACCTGCCTGCCTTTTCTGGCTGCAAAAAAAATATAAGTCAGGGTCCTATTTTCAGGAAACACACTACTACTCCTATATACTTTTCTTCCGTTCTCTTCCCTCCTCCTCCCATGGAGTCGAGTAGATAGGGTAGGGTAGGGTAGGTATAGGGGTTACGCGAAAAGGAAAGGAAAGGAAAGGAAAGGAAAGGAAAGGAAAGGAAAGGAAAGGAAAGGAAAGGAAAGGAAAGGAAGAGATGTGTTTCACCCCTCATCTTCCAGAACTAACTAGGAAAATGAGTCTTATTTTGATTCTATTTTTCTGGTTGAAGCACTTGGGACTTGCTCATTCTCTCATTCTCCCACGTGCTCAAGCGAGTGTGTGTGTACTTATGAATTTATCATCTGTCATTTTTCATTAAACCGGTTAACGGAGACATTTTGAAAAGCTGCATGCTTCTGAAGCCAGTCATGTGTGCTCAGTTGGAAGCAAAATGAAAGCTAATTGGGGAGAAAGGCAAGGCCCACTGGACATGAGGCACGCCCTTAAATGCAGGTTACTGACCTGTGAAGAAGGCACGGAGCAGAGCAGGTCTGGGAAGGAAATGCAGCTTGATTTTTGCTTTATCGTTGTGGCTAATATTGGGACAATAATAGAATTGGTGGGGTCAGAACACAGAATAATAGGGTTGGAATGGACCTTGGAGGTCTTCTAGTCCAACCCCCTGCATAGACCGGGAACCCTATACCACTTCAGGTAAATGGTTTTCAATCTCTTCTTTAAATCTTTCAGTGTTGGAGCATTTACAACTTCTGGAGGCAACTTGTTCCACTGATTAATTGTTCTAACTGTCAGGAAATTTGTCCTAAGTTGCTTCTCTCCTTGATTAATCTCCATCCATTGCTTCTTGTCCTTGCCTTCAGCTGCTTTGGAGAATAGGTTGACTCCCTCGTCTCTGTGACAACCTTTCAACTTTTTTGTCTACTTTCTGAAATTGGCAACTAAAGCTGGATGCAGTATTCCAAGTGTGGCCTTACCAAGGCATTTTAAAGTAGTATTAACACTTCACATGATCTTGATTCTATTCTGTCTAGGAGAGGAGGAGAGGAGCAGGAGGAGGAGGAGGAGAGGAGGAGGAGGAGGAGGAGGTAGAGAAAGAACAGAGGGGGTCAAAACTCTCACATGACCAGATTGTCTTTTTAATTGTTTATTTCTTTTTAATGTGGCAGTCATTAAGCAAGCCTGACAATCATTTAAGTGAATGCCATGGTCATTAAACGAATGCTATGGTTGTTAAGCAAATCAGTGTATTCCTATGGGCATTTCTTATGTGAAACCAGACAAAATTATATAGACATTATAGACATTATACAGCCAGCCCATCAGCAAGCGGTTGATCCTGAAGACCTCCAAGGTCCCTTCCAACTCTTATTTTGTCATCTATCTTTCCATCTATTCCTTTCTTCTTCCTTCCTTCCTTTTTCTTCTTCATTTCTTCACTTCCTTCCTATTTCTTTCCTTTTTCCTTTTCCTTTATTCTTTATTTCTTCCTTTCTTCCTCTCTTCTTTCCTTACTCCTCCCCCCTTCCTTCTTCCTTCCTTCCTTCCTTCTTTCCTTTCTTCCCTTTTTCTTTATTCTTTCATTTCTTCCTGCTTCCTTCTTTCTTTGCTTCCATCCATCCATCTATTTATCCATCCATCTAATCTACCTCTTATTTAAAATCTCACGAGCTTGCTCTCTGTACTCCCTCTCATTATTTTTTTCTTCTTTCTCATTTTTTATGATTAGGAGCAACCTTCCATCACCTCTTCCGAACACTCTAGTTGCCTTGTCAGTGTTTCTATACTTTTATTTTTTTTTAAAAAAGACATTCTTTCTGTTCCTTTTTCTCTTCCAATAATGCAGAGTTGCTGCTTCAGCAGAGTTGGTGGGCTGTAGGGTGGGAATCAGCAGTAGCCTAGATGACAGATGCCTTGGAAATGAGAAAGAGGGAAACTGCCGAGTCAGGGACCAAATTATTTCTAATCCCAGGTTCGTCTTTAGTTCAATAATCACCTGTAAAGCCTGATAAGTCTGGAAATGAACCCAGGGGGAAAAGAGTTACGGAAATCTGTTCAACTTCTTAAAAAGTGCTCACGAGATAGATTCTCTCTTAGTCTCTGTTTTTTTTCCTCTAGATGAAAAATGACCATTGTTCCCAGGCTGACCTCTCCATTAGAACAACCAATTGGTGGAGCATGACACCAATTTAGAGGTCTCTGGGGTAGGGGAAACCAATTTAGGTCCAGGCTTCTTTGACAGGAGCAAACTGGTCAGATGTGAGACTTGCTTGGAGAACCAGTCTTTGAAAATACCGTGAATATGAGATACGTACTACGGTTGTCTGGGATGGATTGAACTGAAGGTTCAGGTGTAAAACTGGCCATCTTCTACCAGTATAGAGGATAATATTTGTCGTGGTTGAATGGTGGGGTCCTTGGTGCTCTCTGAGCTTGATTGTTTTCTTGCAGATGTTTTGTGACCCAACTAGGTGACATCATCAGTGCTAAAAAGGAGTGGTGTTTCCAGACAGAAAGAGGGAAGGAGGAAGTGGAGGAGGAGGAGGACTGTGGGGTCCTTGGTGCTTTCTGAGCTTGGCGGTTTTCTTGCAGATGTTTTGTGACCCAACTAGGTGACATCATCAGCAATAGAGAAAGTGGGGTTTGCTTATATACTCTCTGATTATATACAAATGTTTGCCCTCCCAGTGAAATTACACAAAGTATTAGCATCACTTTAAAAAGCCTTAGGAAGGCCACACCTGGAATACTGCATCTGGTCACCACATTACAAAAAAAAAAAAAGGTATTTGTGTGAGGGAAAGAGGATGAAGATAGCTCCTCCATAATAGTTCCCAGAGCATGTGTTTCATGGGGCAAGTAGTCTAGATTTCTGTCTAGAATCAAGGAACGAGAGAAGAAACTGCTGAGAACAATCTCAGTGCATCTTGCACTGATATATGCAGCAGACATGTACAACTATCTCAGTAGGCATAACTAAGTTTAGGACTCATGAAATGAGTTTTGGTCATGAAATCCAGTTTTGGTCCCCACACAAAGATATTGAGGCTTTTGAAAAAGTACAGAGAAGAGCAACCAGGATGATGAGGGGACTGGAGACTAAAACATGAAGAACGGTTGCAGGAACTGGGCTTGGCTAGTCCAGGGAAGAGAAGGACCGGGGGGACAGGTGAGCAGTTTTCCAATATTTGAGGGGCTCCTACAGAGAGGAAGGGGTCAAGCTATTTTCCAAGGCACCTGTAGGCCAGATAAGGAATAATAGATAGAAACTGAACAAGGAGAGATTCAACTTAGAAATAAGGAGAAACTTTCTGACAATGAGAACAATAAAACCAATGGAACAGAAGTTGCCCTCGGAAGTTGTGGTAGCGTCATTCCTGGAGGCTTTCAAGAAGAGACTGGACTGCCATTTGTCAGAAATGGTGTAGGGTCTCCTGCTTAGGTGGGGGTTTGGACTAGATGACCTACAAGGTCCCTTCCAACTCTGATTATCTGAATCTAAATATCTTCGGGGAGTGGATGGGTGATGGCTCAGTGGTTAAAGACACTCAGCTTGTCAGCTGAAAAGCAGACAGCTCAGTTTCGAGACCCAAACGCTGCATGATGGGATGAGCTCCCATTCCTTGCTCTAGCTCTGGCCCACCTACCAGTTCAAAAGCATGCAAATGCAAGTAGATAAATAGGCACCACTTTGGTGGGAATGTGACAGTGTTCTATGACTCTTGGCATATACTCCTGCTCGCCACACGACCGTAGAAGTATCTTTGGATAACTCTGGCTCCCTCGGCTAAGAAATCAAGATGAGCACTCTTCCCCCTAGAGTCAGACACAACTGGACAGGGGAAACCTGGCTGAGGAATTCTGGGAGTTGAAGTCCACAAGTCTTAAAGTGGCCAAGTTTGGAGAGCCCTCCAATCAAAAAGAAGACAAGGTTTTCCATATTGCTGCTCGTAAGAATGTGCTTTGAACGAGCATAAACAAAAGTGTTTTGAAGTCAAAACTCAAACGGTCACTAAGCAAAGTCATAAGTTGAGGACTACCTGTAACCACTATGCCATATTCCATTACATCAAACTTCGTTCTTTTATTTTTTCCCAGGAAATGAAATGTTTTGGCCCAGCCTCGGTGGCAACCAAACAAGCAAAATAGGAAACTCTACTCTGCCAAAAATTTCACTTCAGGGCCAAAGGGGGTTAATGGTTTGCTACAGTGTAAGATATTATCACATGCAAACTGTTTCTCCTTACATGAACCCCTGCTTTCTGGCAAGTGAATTCCAACAGTTAAATGAATTATACCACTTAAGCCATTTTCCCCATCTTTTCTGATGTAAGTGTTAAAAGAAAAAAACAAAGCAGAAGAAAAAACTTCCAAGGTCACCAAACTAAACTTGCTAGATTTGCAAAGTGAGAGAGACAGATTTAAAAAAAAAAAACAGTAGAGGCTGAAAAAGAACCCCAAGTTTGATAGATTTGCAAAGATACGATAAATGGAAAGGAAGGGGAAATAGATGGAGTTGCCCATCCCTGAGTTTTATGATTATTTTACATGGAAGGTGGGGGGGATTATGGAAATGGCGGAAAGGAACTCTGACCCAGAGTTATAAACATCAGGTGTGAAAAAGTCATTCTGTCAGATGCAAAACACCAGAAGGTCGAATTAAATTTATTCATAGAAGGGAATATTTGTTGAACTTCATGGCCCCAGGTATTTTCTGAGCTTAGTTGTTTTCTTGTGGATGTTTCAGGAACCAACTAGGAAACCTCATCAGTGCTAGACACCCCATTGTTTTCTGGTGCTGATGATGTTAGCTAGCATGGTAATGAAATGTCTATTTAAAAAAACCCAACCAAGCTCAGAAAACACCAAGGAATTCACAGTTTCCTCCTCCTCTTCCTCCACTACACCAACTCCACTACCTTCCAGTGCTGATGGTGTTACCTAGCTGGGTCATGAAAGAGTGCAAGAAAACAGCTCTGAGAGCACCAAACACCTCACAACTAGTTTATTGCTGAAAGCCTATGCAAGGCAATATTTTCAACTAACAGTTACTACCTGCTTGGAGTTAGGAAGTTAGGAATTCAAGGGAAGTTGGGTTTAGTTCAATATGTCAGATTCAGGTTAATGTCAGCATTCCAACTAACCAACTCCAAACCAATAAACTCCGAGACAGCATTTCCTTAAAGTTCCATTTTATTAGAGTTGTCATATTGGCACATCTGGGAAAACCCAAATCTGAGAGTTCCAGGTTTTCCCTTCCCAAAAGAGAAATTGGAGATCACTCTCCTGCACCCATCAGTCCATCATGTTGTTCTGATCCAAATCCTTTTCCAGTAAAACCAACACAATACCAAAGGGAACAGAAACCTTTTAATGATTCTTATGAACCCACCGTTAAAAAGCTGCTGCAAATTAATTAACTTTGATAAGCACAAGCTTCACCAAAACTGTGCAGGTCTGCCAAGAATATCAGATAAGAAAGATTTCACAACACAAGAATCTTCAAATACCAACTTAAGATACTGTAATGTCCACAAGGCTGAGTTTCAAAATGTCTTTCCTTCCTGCAAAGAATGTTCGCTTCAGGGCTGGCTTTTATCTTCTTGAAGGAGGGTCCATTATCTTGCAGCCTTACTCCTGAGTTACCCGTGCTGTTGTAACTGCTCTCTCCTACGATCAATCCTGCGTGCATGCACACTTGGCACAGGCTCCTCGGGAACGTCTTCATCACTGCTGCCAGCTCCCACAATCCCTGAAGGCAGCAGTCCACTCCCTAATGGTCCTGGCCTCTCATCTGAGTCCTTGCTCTCCTTAGCCGTCCACACCTGCTGCCGGCTAACCACAACACATGTGGCCGAATCAAATCATTGTCCCAACTGGAGACATTCCCCCAGACATTCCCCTGTAGGTGCAGGGCAACATGTCCTTGACTTTCAGAGAAAGAATGTTGTTGAGTCTAAACTTCTACCACACTAGTAAATCCCCCCTCCCAAATTCCCAGGCACTGAATGTGGCAGCCTCAAAGCTCCCAAGAGAAGAATGACTATCTTGGGATACTAGATTGATCCCTCTTTTAGACTTAGAACTTAGAATAACATTGTTGTCACTTAGAAAATACACTAATTGGCATACGTTAAAATGAAATTTCATTGCATACAATTTTAATTCTGCCCCCAGATTCTGCCACTCCTTCCCCCAGAGAATGTGTGTGAGAGAAAAAGAAGGAGGCAAATGGATGTGAGGGGAGCTGAACAGAGCAGGCAAATAGTTCATTCCATCCACTTAATTTAGGAAATTGGTTAATTACTGATTATGTGTAATTAAGTGCCGGGATTATGGTGGTTGAGCAAAGCAGTCATATGCACATCTTGCTTAATGATATCTTCACTCAGTGACCAAGAATCCAGTCCCAATTTTGATAAAGTCAAGGAATATTTGCATTGTTATTAAAGTTATTGCTGCTAAAGTGTAATATTACTAACAGGGATAATAGCAATAGTACTAATGAATCTATTATCTATCTATCTATCTATCTATCTATCTATCTATCTATCTATCTATCTACTATCTTTCTTTCTCTCTCCCCCCTCTATCTATCATGACTATCTATCTATATTTCTATCATATCTGTCTATCCATCCACCATCCATCCACTTTATTTCTCTCTGCCCCTCTATGCATTATGACTATCTATCTGTATCATTTCTAGCTGCCTATCTGTCTATCTATCTATCTATCTATCTATCTATCTATCTATCTATCTATCTATCAATCATCTATCATCTATCTATCATCTATCTATCTCTATATCATATCAGTCATATCTATCTATCCATCCATCTATCTATCCACCATCCACTGACTATTTTTCTTTCTCTCTCCCCCCCATCAATCATGAGTATCTATTTGTATCATGTCNCCACTATCCATACACTATCTTTCTCCCCCCTATCTATCTATCATGGCTATCTATCTATCTGTATCATGGCTATCTTTTCCTCTGTCTATCTATCTATCTATCTATCTATCTATCTATCTATCTATCTATCTATCTATCTATCTATCTATCTATCTATCTATCTATCTATTGATCTATCGATCTGTCTATCTATCTACAAACACAGAAACACACAGGCAATTATCACTTCAAAGTGGCATACAAAAAGTCAATGAAACATATATGCAGTGATATATCTTTTCCTTTTCAAAAACATTTCGGCATTTAAAGAGGTTGCAAAGAAAGAAATGGACAGAAACACGAATTGAAGCCCTTAGTCAGAGTTACAACTAAACAATGTTCATAGATATGCTTGACCCTAGGAAATTCCTGAATACGGAAGGAAATGTTTAAAAGCCTTTTAAATCAAGGACCAGATCCCTCCTGGTAGTGCTGAATGCGGCCCAGTTGGCCTCCTGCCCCATGGTGTGTGTGTGTGTGGGGGGGATTTTTTCCCTCCCCAGGCTCTGGAGGCCAGAAACAGGCCCATTTCTGGAATTTCCTGGTGGCCTGTTTTTTGTCCACCCCCAGCCTCTTCATGGGCTTTGCCTGGGATCCAAAATGGGCAACATTTTGTTGCCTGGGAGGGGCAGGGCAGCGTGGATGGGGCCAGCCAGTTGGCCACGCTACCAGTTCAGTGAACCAAATATAAAATTAACTTCCGTTTCACCCTAACTGGTGTGAACCAATAGTAGCCCATCTCAGAACATCAGGCACGAAGGATATCAGGATCACACTTTAGAGTTGCAGTTAAAATGATTTATTGCTCATGCCTATACTGAAGAATCTAGACAACAATAGTTCACTGCTCAGTTGTTGCTGAACTGCATCAGCTGAATTCAAGAAGGGTTGGATTTAGACCCTTTGTGAGAATGTAATGACTCTAGGCTAACTCCTCTCTTGACTCCAACCCCTGTCCTTTTCCTACATTGACTGAGTCAGCTCTGCTGATTGTTTTCCCCCCTCCTAAGAACAGCTGAGTTCTGCCTTAACTACCTTTAAGAAAGAAATGGCTTTTTATTGAAGGCCAAATTCTTCGGGCAACTATAGATAGAGGACACCCTAAAATTGCTTACTTTTATTATGTGCATTTTTGCCTTATTGCTT
Source organism: Laticauda laticaudata (assembly GCA_004320025.1). Lineage (NCBI taxonomy): Eukaryota > Metazoa > Chordata > Lepidosauria > Squamata > Elapidae > Laticauda > Laticauda laticaudata. Next base: position 4,844 of record BHFT01002063.1, on the reverse strand, counting down.
CCCTCCAGACTGCTCCCCCCCTTTCTTCTCTTCTCTTCTCTTCTCTTCTCTTCTCTTCTCTTCTCTTCTCTTCTCCTCTCCTCTCTTCTCTTCTTCTCTCTTCTCCTCTTCCCTTCTCTCCTCTCCCTGCTCCCCTCCTCCTCCCCTTCCATTCTTTTTCCTTCCCTTTCCTTCCTTTCTTCTTTCTTCTTCCTCTCTTTCTCTTCTCTGTGTCCTTTTTCTTTCTTTCCTTTTCCCTTCCCTTCCTTTTTCTTCCTTTCCTTTCCTTCCATTTCATTCCTTCCTTTTTTCTTTCTTTCTTTCTTGTTTTGCATCTTCCTTCCTCTCTTTCCCTTTCCCTTCTACTTTTACGAAGAATTGCAATTATAATAGTGAAATCGAATACATACTAAACCTAAAGAAAGAAAATAAAATAGAGGGGCAGAGGTGAAAGTCTATTTTTCAACCACAACATGGCATCTTTTCCCATGAAGGACAGAACCAAAAAAGCTGGTTGAGAAGCTGTGTTAACACCTGGTTAATCTTCCATAGCAGGGTGACACTTCTAAATGTTTAAACGGGTTCTCTTCTCCATTTCTCCCCTCCTGAGCTGCCAATTAGAGGCCACGGCTTTGCAGTTTGAGATGTTCACAAAGATCCAGCAGGAATGAAAAACAAAAATTATTTGGCTAAGCATGGAAACCTCTTAAAAGAAATGTAACAAGAGTTTGGAGGGGAGGGAGGGGGTTTTTACAACTGAAAAGTATATTTTTATTTTTCCTGTTCTTTTTCTAAACAAATAATAACAATTTCCTTCACACTTCACTCCGTCTCAAGATTGCTCTGAGGTCTTCAAAACACGGCCGAGTGTAAAGACCCTTGATTGAAGCATTGGAATTAGCACAAGATGTAGACTGTCTGGCAAATGGTATTCGCTCCCATACTTCTGAGGACCTACCAAATTTTTGGGACTGCTCGTATTTCCCATCTCATTTCAGCTTTTCGGTTCTCCAATGCCTGTCTCACCCCAAGTAAATTGGAAGTGGGAGGATTCATGACTCTAATAATTGGCCTGTTTTGGACCCCTTGCAATAAATTGTCCAGTGGCCACTCAATAGCTAGATCTATGTAGCTGCAGTGTTGGCAAGGAAGATCTCTTTTTCATGGGGTAATATTTTTCCCAGACCTTCTGGAGCAGGAAGAGGTAGAGAAGCAAGGGACACAAAGCTTTAAAAAGATCAGAATCCATGTTGCTGAGATTTTAAGTATTTGCTTCTCTCCACCCCCCTCTCTGTTTCCTTCCTTCCTTCCCTCTTGCCTCCCTCCCACCACTTCCTTCCTTCCTTCCTCCCCTATTTCCTTCCTCCCTACTTCCCTCCCTTTTTCTTCTTCCTTCCTTCCTTTCTTTCTCTCTCCATCTCTTTTTCTTCCTTCTTTTCTCTCATATTTTCTTCCTTCCGCCTTCCCCCTTTTCCTCCCCTTCTTCATATCTCCCTCCCCTTTCCCTACTCCCTCCCTCCCTTTTTCTTCCTTCCTTGCCTCCCGTTTCTTTCTTTATCTCTTTTTTCTTTTCTTCTTTCCCTCCCTCCCTCTCTCCTTCCTCCCCTCCTCCCTCTCTTCCTCCTTCCCTTTTCCTTCCTTGCCTCCCTTTTCTTTCTTACTTTCTTTCCTTCTTTCTTTCTCTCTCTCTCTTTTTTTCTTTCCTTCCTTCCCTCCCTCTCTCCTTCCTTCTTCCTTCCTTCCTTCTTCCGAAATATCAGATCCTACATTATTGCCTGGAATAGATTTGGAACCTTGCTACACTTAGTCTCTCTTTTAAACCATGGGAGAAATATTACTGCCCAGCTGAAAAATAATTAATAGCTATCCATCACAGGAAATGCAGGTTGTCCCTAACAGCACATCTCAAGGGGAACACAACACACAAAACAGACTCGAACAATACAAAATATGAGTATAATGGTAATTTGTCCCTTCTTCCCCAGAGAGCTCCTTGCATGGGGAAAGCTAGCTGATAAGGGAGGATAGTGCTTGCTTTTCTGTAAGAAGCCATGACAAAACGATTTGAACACATTGAATTTGCTATTTGGAATGAAGCTGTGGGTTTGCACCAGAAGGAACATTTACTTTTTAAAACATGAGACTTACTAAAGTCATCAAAGTTCCTGGTAGCTTTCAATAAAGCAAAATTGACACCCATGTCAAGTACCCATTAAAGCTGTTAGATTGGAAGATTCAAACTCTGAGTTTCAGTCCAAACTCTGCCTCCCTGGAAGGGGTAAGGAGAATTTCCAGGGAAGGGAATTTTAAACTGGTGCATGTAGAGCAGTGTTTCTCAGCTTGGCAACTTGAAAGACTTCCAGAATTCTCTCGCCAGCATGCTTTAAGTTGGGTGGATTTCAACTCCCAAGCATGCTGGCTAGAGGTGACACGATAGCAGTCTTCCAGTATTTGAAGGGCTGCCACAAAGAAGAAGGGCTGAACCTCTCTTCCAAAAAACCAGAGGGCAGGAGAAGAAGCAACGGATGGAAACTAATCAAGGAGAGAAGCAACCTGGAATTAAGGAGAAACTTCCAGTGAGGACAATTAACCAGTGGAACAGAAGTTGCCTCTAGAAGTTGTGGCTGCTCCATCACTGGAGGTTTTTAAGAAGAGACTGGACAGTCTCTTGTCTGAAATGTTCTAGGACCTCCTGCTTAAGCAGGGGGCTCGACTAGAAGACCTCCAAGGTCCCTTCTAGCTCTGTTCTGATTGATTGATTGATTGATTGATTGATCTTTGTATGGCCTCCAAGCTAGGTCTTTCACAAGGAAGGGCCCTGTTTTTTTCTCCCTGTTTTCCTGTCTCTGGTCTCTGCAGAAGGAGCTCCCTAAAGCAGCGTGGCAATGAAGACTGACTCCCCCTTGCCCTGCCCTGCCCTTTCCCCTTTCCAGGGGAGGCAATTGTCTCAAATAGCACATCCAGCTTTGCAATTCCCCTTTTGATTCTTTGCAACTCCGACCTCCGACACCTGATATGTAATTTTCCATCGCCTGCCACCGCTCTCCGCCCCTCTCGATCCTCGCCACCCCCTAACACTCCGACACATTATTGCAGGAACTAATTTTGTCTGGGACTATTATTAGATCCTGAGATCAGGGCCACATAGAGGTCGTAAAATGTTTCATTCTCTCCGAACAGCCATCGCGCCACCCCGATCAGGTGCCATAACGGGCGGGTTTGCTTATTGTGCATATTGCTTAGAGTTGCAAATTGCCCATTACCGGGCTTAAACACCTGGCATTTACATTCATTATAACCCTGACACCTTCTCTTTATAGCTTCCCAAGGGGGGCTTCCAATTGGCCAGAAATGCAAATGAATGTTTTATGATTACGATGAATGATGTCAGGGTCTTTGCAGGAAGGTAGAGGAAGGAAGGAAGGGAAAACTGTCAAACACTCCAGAGTTTTCATCTAAGGGAGGTTTTACAGTGTGGGTGTGGGTGTGGGTGTGTGTAGGAGGGTGTAAATGGGAATTTCCCCCCCTCCCAGTCCCCAAATGATTGAAAGCAAACGTCAAAGATGTAAAAAGGAAAACGAGCTGGGAGGAAGAGAATGGCAGGGGAGTGAATTGAAATCTCCCAATCCAATCTAACTACTCTGGAAATGATGTACTTCTTGTTATTACTTCTTGTCATCTTTCCATGAGATTGAAAGTAAAGCCAAAGCAATCCTGAGAACCTCGGTACAGCTGGAGGCTTTAAGGAAGAGCTTGGACAACCACTTGTCGGAAATGGTGTAGGTTCTCCTGCTTGAGCAAAAGGGGTTTGATTAGAAAACCCCCAAGGTCCCTTCCATCTCTGTTCTATGTTCTATGTACTTGTTTTCATTAGATTGCTAGGATGCTGAGACTTTAGAAAGTGTGCAGAGAAGAGTAACAAGAATGATCAGGAAGATGGTTTTGCAGCCTGCCAGTGACCAGCAGAACTGGTAGCAGATTCACACAGGAGGAGGTTGGGGTGGAACATGGGCCAGTCCTGGAGTCCGTGGAAGGCTCTGACAAGGGCTCTGCATCAGAGGCAGAGATGGGGCCAGAGCCATTTGACAGTTATTAACTGCCATTAGAGTTGGACATCAATGAGGCAGAAGAACGGCTGGAGCCTGTTCCCAGTGTGTGCATGCACAGAGCTGCCAGAAGAAGGGAACAGATAAGGAACAAGGGTTGACTTCGGAGTGAAGCCACAGATGGACAGTGAATGGCCCCTCCCATAGGGAACAAAAAAGGAGCAAAAGGGGAGTGGGGCTTTGCAGGAGACAATTAGTTTATTCTGGCATGCTTGCCAAGTATTGTGTCATCTGAAAGATATTGACCTGGCACCTCTCCAAGCCTGATTAAAGGTCTGTAATTGTGAACTATCTTGAAAGACTGTTGGCCAGGACTTTGCTGGAGAGGAATTCACTGTAAACTAAATAAAAGGGGTTTATTGGGATGAGGAGTCAGCTTCGTACTGTTGGGCTAGCCTTGGTCAGAACAGATGGAAACTACAGGTAGATATTTTTGATGAACAGTTGCTGGAATTGGGTATGTCACATTTTATGAAAAGAAGGACTAGGGAAGATATCATATCAGTCTTCCAATATCTATGGGATTACTGGAAGATATTCCTACTTGAGCAGGAGGTTGGACTATAAGATCTCCAAGGTTCCTTTCAACTCTGTTATTTTATTGTTCTGAAGCAAATATGCAAAGCACAATTTTCACACAGACAAAGCTAATTTCAAAAATGTTTCCGACTTGGTTTTTTTGCATCCAGATATGAATCCATCCTCAGGCACCATCAAAAGTATGAGACTAGTCCAAATGTCAAATGCAGATGTTTCAAG
>BHFT01002062.1:0-14408 GCA_004320025.1 Laticauda laticaudata | reverse complement strand
CAGTCTGGAACCCATATCATTTATCTGATATTAACACAATTGAAAAAGTCCAGAAATATTTCACAAGAAGAGTTCTCTACTCCTCTACTCATTGCATAATACCTTATGCCACCAGACTCAAAATTCTAGACCTGGAAAATCTGGAACTATGCTGCCTTCAGTCCGATCTAAGTATAGTATATAAAATCATACATTGCAAAGTCCTACATGCAAATGAATACTTCAGCTTCAGTCATAACAATACAAGAGCACACAATAGATACAAACTCAAGATTAACTGCATCAAACTTGACTGCAGAAAATACGACTTCTGCAACAGAGTGGTCAATGTTTGGAATACTCTACCTAACTCAATGGTTTCTTCCCCAAACCCCAAAAACTTTATCCTTAGACTGTCTACTATTGACCTCACTCCCTTCCCAAGAGGCCTGTAGGGGGCGTGCCTAAGTGCACCAATTGGGACTACCATGCCTGCCCTATTGTTTTTTATTTTTCTTGTAAGTATCTTATCTCATGTATTCAAAACTATATTTGTTCTTATACCTGTATCTTGTAAGCGACTGACAAATCATATAAAATATGAAAAAATGTAAACGATAGGGAAAGTAGTGTACTAAAATGTGTACGTTCAAAAAAATGGTGAAACATATTTTGTGTTTTGGAAAGAAAAAATACATTTAAAATCAAGGTGGAGAAGAATCACAGGCAGTGGACAGTGATATCATGAAGTCATTTGAAGATCATAGCTATGATTTTTGTACCAATTTCTCTCTTACTGTCTTTCTCTGAGGGCTGTGATCTTGGAAAGCTTCCAGCTGTGAAATTAGGGTTTTGTTCATCCCATTTTAGAAAAACTTGTTTGAGAACATGTACTTATTAAGTTAAACTGCCTACAATTGGTAATAATATAAACACACACACACACCCCTTCCTGACTACTGCCTGCCCACTGAACACTCAGTGCATTTTAGTTTTCTGCATGCCACAAGCAAATATGACGGAACCTGACTTACAGAGTATTGAAATATTTCCACTATACAATATGTAAGTGGAGAAAAAATGATCTCAGTAACTGCTGAAAATTGCCAGAGGTATCTGTTCAGGTAGTTCAGGTCTTGATGCATCCTGTTGGAGTCATGTTAGGTCTTTTTCTGTTCTTTCTAATGAATTATGACAGACATGATATTTTTAACTCAGCCAAAATCCTGCAAACTCTAGTGAAGACAATAGGGAATAGACCAACATAATAGTTTGTTTCTGTTGGATCAAAGTTTCATTTATTTCTATTGAGGAGGTGGATAGGCTACCTGACTCGGGCCACTACTTTTAAATTTTAGACCAGATTGAAATAAAGTACAGAATCTCATAAGAATATAATAAATGAGATCAAAGCCTTGTCAATGAGGGGAAAGGTCTTATCTCACCCAATTCCTCATCCTGTTGGATTAAGCACTGGAAATAGATTGAACTCATGCCAGAAATTGTTCAAATGATGAGATCTTATGGGATATCTTCCTCTAAAAGTCTATGGATGTCACAAACAGGTAATGTTTATATGTTTGGTTATCCTTTATTGAATAGCAGTTGCCAATGAACAACAGGAGGCAAGACGATGTCCATTCTTGTCCTGATTGTAAGCTTTCCATGAGCATCGAGTTGGTTCAGGTTAAATGCTATCTTAGATGAGCCTTCAGCCTGATGATGCTTGATAATAGGACTTTGGGTTCTTAGACAAAATTGAGTCTTGTTTGCTGGGGAAAAAAAAAAGATGTTCTTATGCTCTTTGTAAAAAGTCTTTCAATGCAGCCAGTATTTTTTTTTTATTTAGCCTAAAGCTTCAACCATAACAATACAAGAGCACACAATAGATACAAACTCAAGGTTAACCACACCAATCAAACTTGATTGCAGGAAATACAACTTCAGTGACAAGAGTGGTCAATGTCTGGAATACTCCACCTAATTCTGTGGTTTCTTCCCCAAACCCCCAAAACTTTAACCTTAGACTATCTACTACTGACCTCACCTCTTTCCTAAGAGGTCTGTAGGGGGCGTGCATAAGTGTACCAATGTGCCTACTGTCCCTGTCCTATTGCTTCTTTTTATTTTTCTTATATGTATCCATTTCATGTATTCATAACTATGTTTATACTTATACCTATTATCTTGTAAGTGATTGACAAATCAAATAAATAAATAAAATAAAGTCCTGCTGACTAGTCCACATTTATTTCCATATTTCATGTTCTAGTGAGCAGCAATTCTCCCTTTACTATCTTTATTTGAACTCTTTGAATCATTATTTGGATTCTTAAACTCTGCTGATCAACAGCAAAGAACAAAAAAAGATATTCAACAGTTAATCATTTTTCTACCCTCAAGAATCTCTATTTGCATCTTATCTTCAAATCAAAGCTTACATCCTGCTTGTCTTCCAACTTGGAATATCATTCCATACATCAGAATCATGTTAAGGCTAGGTCCCACTGGCCGACGGACGCAAAACGTATGCATAAAGGACACAGCGGACGAGCAAAATTTTCATGGGGTGGCTCCATCTGTTGGTCATTCCGCTCAAAAAGTCGGTCAAAATTTGCATTAAACAGAATGGAAAAGAATGGAAAAGAACGGACGTTGGGTAGTATTATGCAGGGATTGTTTAAACTGGATGTCATAGAAGCTCTAGCGGATGGAAGCTAGATGTACACCTCCGAATGGGGTTCTGGTGGAGAATTTTGAAGCCGACGGCATACGCGGATGAAAGCGGATGCATCTATGTACGCCTTAAATGGAAAGAAGGGGATGCGCGCGGTTTATGTATATCGGATGGCAAACGCATCCTTTTTCTACTTTCCGTGCTACTAAGTAATTGTATAGACATCCATGTACCCTTTCTTTCCTCCCTCTTTCCATATTCAGTTGCTGCTGGATTTGATAGTTGCGAGGATGCCCAGAGGATGCAGAGAGGATACAACGGACGTTTTAACGGATGATATAACAGACATAAACATTTTTGTTGCTCGTATGTCGCGGATTTACATCGTACACGGCGAAAGTTCATCCGTTCACAAAGTTTTTGTGCAGCTCCAAAACTTCTTGGCATGGATAAATCGAGTGGACGGATGCTCGATGGAATTAGAGCGTATGAAAACGTATGCAATGAGTACACAACGGATGTTATATTGCATTTTTTTCCAACAGATGGCAAGCTTTTTTTAACATTTTACATCCTCTTTGCATCCATAAGTGCAGTGGGACAGGGCCTTTACTCTGAGGGCCATGTGATCCATTATTCTAGATACTGTACCACTTTTTAAACAACTGCATATAAATCTAACCCCAGTTACAACACTGAGGCATTCCTGAGTTCAAGAGTTTCTCTGCAATGATTTTGCAGAACAGAATATCTATCACCTTGGATAAAACTTTTTTCTTATTAGGCTTGTTGCCAGCCTTCCTAAAGGATGACTTCCCTCCTTCCGGGGGCATCCAGTTTTTCTTTTAAAATTATTGCACCTCTAATCACGAACCTTAAACTAACCTCTACAATAACCTTAGAGAGAGGGGGTAATATACCACTGTCAAAAAGATCAAAAGGCCAATTTTTGTAATCTTTTCTTTTATCTTCTTTTTCTCTTTTCTTTCTTGTTCATAGTCATCTTTATTTTCTTTGTTTATTTTCTAACACTTGTACTGCTTTTGTCTTGCTAAAAACTTCCAGTAAACTTACTGAAAATAAATAATCAACTTTAACATTCTTTATTAATAAAGGATATTTTTTTGTGGCTCAAAGTTGTCATAAGGGATCCTTGATGCTCTCTGAGCTTGGTTTTTTTTTTTTAAAGACATTTCATTACCCAAACTAGGCACCATCATCAGTGCTAAATGNAAAAAAAAAAAAAAACCAATCTCAGAGAGCACCAAGGACCCCTCTCACTCACAGTCTTTATTTATAGCCTCATGTGGGCATGTGAACCAGATAAATCCAAAACTTGAAACAATATTAATGTTAAAAATGAACAGTCCTGTAATCAAACCAATTGTCTCCTCCCACCTTCAAAACTGGTTTACTTTGTCTTTTGTCAGTATCTTCTGTAACTGGTTGCTTGATGTTACCTTCATGAGTCACTTCTTGAATCTGCTTTTCTTCCCCCTGCCCTCTCTCTGTCATTCTACATTATTCACTTGAGTCAAGGCTCCAAACAAGTTCTTAGCTTCTTCTCACAGATGTAACTTCCACCTCTTCACATCACATTGATATAGCTGTTAGTCAAGGTTCTGGTATTTTTTTATAGAGGATCTTTACCCTCTAACTCAAAAGTAGCATTTCTGCCTGGGGGTGGGATTTTCCGCACTACTGGTTCTCTTTTCTTCCTCTGTATATAAGACTTAAGTTTTCTAGGTCACATTCATAATATGAGGTCACATTCATAATATGAACTAATCCATGCTCTGTATCTTTCCAAACTAGCTCCCTATGTAGAAAGGACCTACAAATCCTTAGAAAAAAGATAGCATGGAAATTTGATTTAAAAAACCTCACCATATTTTTGAACTAAAATAAGATTTTATTAGAAAATATTCCAAAAAAAGGGACTTAATTCACAGCTTTCAGTATCACCACCCAACTTTAAATGACATCATTCTGAACAAAAACTGTCATGATGGCAATGACTTGATTCCACTTTATGTACCTGAATGATGAATTTTACTGAAACAGTTTTTGATAGGCCTATCAATATCTTATCTTTATAATCTTTTGACTAATACATCTAAATCTATTCATTAAAACTCCAGTAATTATCCCCCACTAAAGTACTAAGTGAATTGATTCAGCAATGTCAAGACATATCCCTGGGCTATTTTTGACAGACCTGGTATCATTTTACTCCATCTTCAGATGAGATATTTTTCCTCCTGCTTTTTAAAAAATATCAGAAAACAATTGTATTTAATTTGCATAAAATTAAATTCCACATCATAAAATTCAGACACATTTTTTCATCTCTTCAGTTGTGTCTAATTCTTGAAGACTACCTAGATAGGTTCTGTGCAGTTTTCTTAGAAAGGATTTTCAGAAATGGTTTGTCATTGCCTCCTTCCTAAGCTGAAAGACAATGACAAGCCCAAGATCATCCAACCAGTTTTATGCCTAAGGTGGAAGTAGAACACATCAATTTTTTCTCTGATGCCTTAACTATTACACTAAAGTGATCCCTTCATACCCATAACACACATTTTAAATATCACACTGTCCATTTGATATCAAAGAGAGCTGTTGTCTCAATTGCTTAGGTAAAGTCTAGAAAGCTGGTTCTTGAACTAGTCTCATTTATTAGAAATCCAAGGAATAAAGAAAAGAAGTTGAGACTCTAAAAAGAATAAAGAGAAGAGCAACAAGAATGATTAAGGGGCTGGAGATTAAAACATATGAAGAACGGTTACAGGAATTGGGTATGTCTAGTCAAATGAAAAGAATGACTAGGGGAGACATGATAACGCTGTTCCAATATTTGAGGGGCTCCTACAAAGATAGGGGAGTCAAATTATTTCCCACAACACCAAAAGGCAAGACAAGAAACAATGGATGGAAACAAGAGAAGCAACCTAGAACTAAGGAGAACATTCCTAATGTGAGAACTATCAACCAATGGAATAGCTTGCCTTTAGAGGTTGTCGGTGTTTCATCACTGAAGGCTTTCAAAAAGGGACTGGACAAGCATTTATCTGAAATGGTATAGGGTTTCCTGCTTTTTGAGCAGAAGGTTGGACTAGAAGACTTCTAAGGTCTCTTCCAACTATAGTATTCTATATTCTTTATACATCTGAGTTGAAAAAAGCTGCAGTACTCTCTGAATTTCCAGAAAACAAAATTTGCATTTCATTCCCCATTTTTCCCTGCCATCTGGTATGCAAAAGAAATCCACAAAAAATGGGAGCAATTTTCACAATTTGCCACAGTGGACTTTACTGCAGCATGAATAATCAGCAATTAATTCAGTCATGAATTCACCTAGGGAAGAATGGCAGATTGAAGATGGCTCCATGGAAAACAGAGCTGACTTTTTCAGCAAATAACATGGACTCAATAAGTAGAATAGCTCCTTCAGCCCTTTCTGAATAAAGAGAGGATGCAAGATTTTCCAAGTGATGATCCATTTAACAAAGCAGTGGTCTCTTGATGGTGGAAGAATGAGGCAGGATCCAATCTGGGTAGGTCACCAAGACCACAGGTTTAGCCTTTCGAGCTTACAAATTTGCACTGGTGCCCATCCTCAGAGAACTTTTCTCTACAAGAATATCTGCCTTTCTGTGCATATTATTTATGTGGTGCCAAGTTGGGTATGGTTTTTTATTGGCTGATTGGGGTGTTGATGGCTGACTATTAAGTTGTTAGTTGCTGTTTCCTTGTGTTGCCTATCTTCAGCTCCTAAGTACCTGATAAGATGGTGGTAAATCAGCACTCTTGTTGACTGACAAGAGACCATTTACCAGATTTTAATCATTTCTCTGGATATCTTTATACCTGCTTGGCCAATAATCTTTGTAGCTGCAAAATTGAATATATGTCCTTGCTGACTGCAATGAGTTCAGGTCTCCTCGTTTGACTGCTTGCTTATGTTCTGGTAGTTAGCTTCCTGACCATCTGTCCTACATATTCACAGGAGCAATCCATGCAGGGGATCCATAGATTACAGTAGAAATATCTCCCACCTCCAAGCAATCTTTGCAATGCATGATTTTTCCTCATATGGTAGCCTCACCCAACCAGGCACCACATAAATACTACACATAGAAAAGCCCAAACCACACATTCTGGTAGAGAGAAGTTCTCTGAGGATGGGAATGGCTCCAGCATGAGTCCAAAAGCTTGGAAGATTAAACTTCTGGTCCCAGTGACCAATCCAGATTGGATCCTGTAACATTATCCTGGGACATATATATTTGCCTTCATTCAAAAGAATGAGGAGCAGAGGGAATTAGCAGCCATGTATTCATGAGTTCTCATTATTTGCTATTCATCAGGAATGACTATTTCTTACTCTACTTGGGAGCCATCCAAAGAGTAATAGCTAGAGGGGAGAATAAAAAGTATTAAATTAATAAAGAAATAAACCTATCATTGATTATCTGAATACACATCAGAATAACATGTTGAAATTGCTAAGTACTAGCACTTGCAAATATGTAATTGTGCAGAGAGGAGGGATATTTATAGTGGTGAAGATCTGCACTAAGGCAGAATTCACCCTCAGCCATGGAAACTTGCAGTGTGATTTTGTGCTAGTCATTCTTCCTCAGATCAATTGAAGAGATTGATAAGAAGAAGATCCCCTCTCTGTTTAGGATATTTTGATCTGCTAGAGAAGAGGTGGGATATAAACCTAATGCATAAAGAAAATTTATGATAAACAAAATAATTCATAACAGAAGGAAGGATGTGCTCCACTGACTGGGTTCTCAACACAAGGACATAGAAGCATCTCAAGTTAAAATAATCAGTGGGAGTGATCCTGAAGAACCATTGAGCTACCTAGAGGAGATAGTGGCTCACTTATAGGTGATTTCATTAGCAGGATGTCAGATGAATTGAATTGGCCAATCTTTCTCTGGTTATGCTAGCAATCTGTATCTCTGAACTCTGATTTTCTATAGATGTTTGCAGGCATATCAACTAAGAGGCAATTTCATCAATAAACTTGTAGGATATAAAATATGGGGATGAATTCTCAGTCCTCAGAATGGTTGCCTTCTTACAAGTCTTGAGCTAAGAGGCACTGGTTGTTACAAGAACCTTACAGCTAAAATATTTAACAAAAATTTGTCTTCTTGCTCTTTTTGTCTGCCTCTCTCTCTTGTCCACTTCCTTATGTGCTCTGTGAAAGATGTGTTTGTCAGTTGAATGGTTTCTTTTCTTTTCTTTTTCCTTTTTGGTGGGTCAGGACAGAAAACAGTGTGTAATCTAAATTGAAATCTGCAGTGGGAAGAGGTTGGGATGGAATTAATGGCTAAAGGGAGTGTGTATTAAAGAAAGCCCTTCTTGGGATTGTCAGACAAAAGAAGACAATTTGTCCCTATATGGAATAAAAATGAAGTCACAAAACATTTGCATTTCAAAAAACCTGTGAATGGGCACTACAGCATGCTGGAGCCTTTGAGTAGACCAAGAGAACCATGAAAGGAGACTGTGGAGGAAATGTCATATGAAAAAACATCAAATGTTTCACAAGGAGTAACCTATTACATCAGGTTTAAAAGAAACTGTCAAAGGATACAGCTTGCACAAAATACCTGCCTGGGTAGTTTTGCCAAGTGATTTATACAACTGTCATCTTTCTCAAACCAATATTACTGGGGTTATAGTTGTAGCTTGCAAATTATAAATTCAGGTTAGGGGGTCTTGGGAATTATGATCCCAAACAAGTGCATAACAAACTGGAAAAGACTGTGCTAGAGTAACTACTATTTAACATAACTCTCACTTACTTGGCAACATAAAGTAGGGGTCATAAAATGATAATCAACAAAAAGACATTAATGACTTGATGATTTTCCAGCATAAAAAATCAGATTAATGAAACTTCATGAAACATACATGAAGAAACCACTGGAATAAATAACACATTGAAGGATAATTTAGGGATGTCCAACCTTGGGAACTTTTAAGATTTGTGGACTTCAGCTCCCCAAATTCCCCAGCCAATCTGCAGAGTTAACAGTAAGGGTATCATACAAGCATTCTAAAAGAGACAAACAATATTACATATTGACCTCATACATGGATTGCATGAAAAGAAGAGAGAAAACAAGATGTTCAAAGAAGACCAATAGCAACAAATAATTATAGCCAAAGTATATTACAAGATTTGAAAGATATCAAGTATAGAAGAATCCCATTAAAAATTAGTAGTTGAGTTGTATTTCATTTATTCTTATGGTATCGACTTCTATGTTGGGAAGTAGGCAAGAAACTAATGAAAAGTTACTCTTCCTAAGTGAATTATGCTGTTCTGTTTATAGGACAACCTAGTTATTAATAAAGCAACTAGATTTGATAGACCTAGCTTATCAAAACTGAAATCAGACCAGGAAGCAAAGATTACTTGTCTAAAATGGAAGAATAAATAAGTTTCAAGCAGGGACCAATTTTCAAATAACAAACCAACAATGCAAATATATTCTAAATGTTACTATGTTGTTTACAGCAACTGTGTATTATTCTCTGATCACCCTGGTGGAGAGGGAAGCTAGAGAGAAAACTGGATCCAGTGATGTATAAATCTGGCCTTGGTCAAAATAATTCTTATGATTTGAGCATCTCAAGTCACTCCCATGACAGAAGCTTCTATGGGTGACAAAATTATGAGAATATAGATTTTGAGTATTAAATGAACAGTGGAGGACTGGCAAGGAAGATTAGAGGAGGATATTGTAGGGAATTTGGGAACTGTTATAGAAGTTATCCTGCTAACAAGTAGAGATGAAAACAGAACAAAATACAACATGAAACATGTATGATGAGTCACAGCAGATATAAAAGGTACTGTCTAGCTTGGAGTCATCATGATTGCTATCAGCAGAAAAAAATATGTCTCTTCCTTTCTATTTGTTTTTTTTTTCTCTGAATGAAATTAGGTCTTGCTGGCATAGAATGATCTACAATGTTCTCCTAAGCATTTACTTACTCATTACCATTAATTACAAGAATGGAAAAGGCATCTTGGCAGCTTTTAACATATAATTATGATCCAGATCATTTTGTCAATAAGTCAGAGAGGCAGAAGACAAAAGAACATTTGGGACCAATGAAACTGCTGAAAATTTACTTCCAAAGATTAACAAGCCTTGATGAGATTTGAAATCAATCTGTGTTGGTAAAGGGCAGATATCAAAACTGAACTTCCAAACCACTCTCCAAAACTGAACATAAAAGCTGATTCAGTTTTATTTGTACTAAAACTAAACTATCAAGAAAAGACTTTGAATGTCAGGAAAGAAAAAGGCTGAAAATTGACAATTTGCGCTCAGTGAAAACAAAAACAAAGACTAATTTTACCATTCTGACTTCATGACACTTATACCAGCAATTAATCTTGACCCAGAGATATAATCTAAAATTTCAGTTCTCTCTTTTGCTCTCATTTTACATTTAATTGGTATGGCTTCTGATGTTCAAAGTCAGTTTTCAACATATGAAATAATATGATGCACTTCAAACAGAACCTGAGAACTGGGAAAGCCTACATCTTTGCACTGCTTTTCTGTAGCAAAGCCAGAGACATAATTCAACATAATTATGTGTATCTGTGGATGACATAATAGACCGCTACATAGACCTTGGCCAATGGATCTCAATGGAAGATGATACAATAAAGGAAACTGAATGGCATGTTAAATATGGTCGGCAGGCATTTGGCAAGCTAAGAGTAATTTTCAAGAACAACCTTCCCCTGACCTAAAGAGAAAAGTTTTTGATTAGTGTGTGATACCTGCTGTAACATGCCAGTGAAATATGGACACCAGCCTTACAATCGATACAAAAGCTTCCAGTGGCACAAAGAATCATGGAAAGATGCACACTCAGTATCACAAGACAAGGCAGAAAGACCCACACATGGATCAGAGAACAAACAAAAGAATGCCATATCGTCAAGAGAGTAAAAGAATGAAAATGGAAATGAGTTGGTTACATAGCAAGAAGAACTGATGGCAGGTGGACCAAGGCAGTCATAGAATGGATCCTGCTTGATAAAAACATCCATGAAAGAGACCTAAAACAAGATGGATCAATGACATCAGCAAGTATTGTGGACCCAATCGGCAAAAGAAAGCCTAGGACCATATTGGTTGGAAACATGTAGAAGAGGCCTTCATCCTGCAGTGGATAGACAATTGCTGAAATGTTGATGATGATGATTCTATACCCCTTGCCGCAATCCTTTTCTCCTCTTTTTCCTTCTTCAATACTTTCTGAAATTGTGGCAGGCACAGGGACACCCCTCTTAACCTACTTTGAAATTTCCAGGTGTTTAAAGACTGCATCCATGAAATGATTTCATTATTTTGTTGATGCAGCTGCTGTCATATTTTATTTTATGAATCACCCAGAACCATAAAACCCTACTGGATCTATCTGGTCCATCCTACAGCCTCAAGAAAAATAGATGAGAGCAGGAATTAGTGGGCAAGCTGTAGTGAATATTCTCAAATGGTTGAGTATCTCTGAAAATTTCAACAGGACCAACTTCTTTTTCTCATGTCCCTATTAATCCACAAAAATCTAAGCCAAAGTTTGGTCTATAATGCTTAACCAACCAACCAACCAGCCAGCCAGCCAGTCAAATCAATCAATCAATCAATCAATCAATCAATCAATTTCTACAACTACCCAATTCAACCAAATGACTCTGGGCACATTTCAAAGCATCAATGGACAGGAATGGAGGCATTGTGGTGTAGCGGTTTATGGACACTGGATTTGCCAACCAGAAATGGCCAATATTAAAGTAGTTTGAGCCCTAGCAGCACTGTGGGATGGGATGGGTTCCCACCACTTGGCTCTGGCTTCTGCCTTGTCCAACCACCAGTTTAAAAGCGTTATTGCCCTCTTTGGTAGGAAAGGCTAGCTACGCAACAGAAGCCAGCACTGGACCTGCCTGGACATGAGGCAAGATCAATAGAAGATGCCTAGATGATGTCATCAAGCTGAATGCCGCTAGCCAGATGGTGCAAGCTACTTCATCATCTGTGGCACACTGTGGATAAGCTTGAGGATGCAAAACTGAAAGAACTAGCAATTAGGCTGTCAGGACTACTATGCAAATCATAGATCTCCCTGACAAATGTATTCCATGTGAAATAAATAAAATAAACAGGAATGGGGGCCCTGCATTTACTTAATTCCACTGGAGTTTTTTTTTTTAAGGGTTCAGGGTAAACTCTTTAAACTTGGTTTAATTTAAACTTTAATTTAAACTTTAATCTTGCATATGTTTCATTACCCAAACTAGGTAACATAATCATGATAGCATTTTCCCCCCTTTCTAATCTTCTTCTTCTTCTCAAGGAGCTTCTTCCATAGCAGGTAGAAAACAAATGTTAAGGCCAGTAGATCTTGATATTTCCAATGTTATTATTTTGTTCCTGCCTTCAAACCTGTGCAGGTCCGGTATTGTAGCTACTTTTGCCACAGACCCTAAATAGATGCTATTTATAGTCCCTGAGAGCTGAAGTACCAATAAGCAATAATGACAAATGTGTTTTTTGATATGAACCTTGGGAACAGAAAGAACTCTTATCCCTGAGATGTGATGTGCCACCATCTGTCTTTCATTTTAACCTGGTTTTCTTCTTTCCCCTCTTCTTTCCTCCTTTCTTTAAAACATATGCACACAAAAGTCTAAATGATTATTTTGACATACGGACATTTAAGTAATGAGAAAGGTATTATCTTATTAACACTATGGCCTCAGAATTACACAACTTTGGTATGGGGATAGATTGAAAACAAAAACTTTTGTCACTGAATTTAGATTCATTATAAGGGGAAAATATTCTTTCTTTTATCATGCAATTTGTATCCCATTCTGGAGTCCATAGGGCACTCTCTTCATCAAGCAGCAATAGAAATTAAAAAAATGTTATCAAAACATCAAAAAGCATTTTAATTCAATTCCAATGAATCTTGATGTAAACTAAATTAAAGTATGCTTTTGTTTACTCTTGTTTGCTGCCTTTTAATTTGCTTTGTTCACTATTGCTTGTGCCTCTCTGTAGTTTGCATAGCACTGCTCACTTTGAAAAAGAATAGCACGGATGGATATGTGTACGTGTATTCTAATTCATGGGTAATGTCTATATCACAGCCCAGATGTTAGTTCATTCAAGGCAGTCCAAACAAGCTGCATGACCAGGAATGTTTGTTCTATTTTTATTCTAAGATTACATTAATAGAGCCTTGCAAGATGGAAAGTTTTCTCCCCTTCTTTCTCTTTATGCTATGGAAAACCAGGGAGGGTCCCTTCTGAAATGTTTCGTATGCCACCATCCCTTTTGTCCCCTATGCCATCTCCCCCCATGACACAACTTTTAAATACTAGTTATCCCATCTATAGCTTTGCCGACTGTCTCCCAAGACCATTCCCACATGCCCTTACATCAGATGTTCTTCAACTTCCTCACTGGGGATTGTTTGTCTGTTTACTTTTTTGTTTGTTTTGTATGGTGTAACAGAATATAGCATTGACTGTTATTTTTATTTTTGGTATTTGTTAGATCGCGGAAAAGAGACTCGAGACCAGTATTACTTTCAGCTCTTTATTTAGTTCCTAAAGTCTGTTCTAACTGTGGAGCCACGGCAGCCTCTTTTATAGCGGCTGCTTGCGGCCAATGATGGCTCTTTAAATCTCCCACCAATCCAGCAGGCCAATCACAAAGCGGCAATGAGAACCAATCAAGGTAGCGTTTCTGAACTAATCACCAAGCAGTATTTGCTGGCCAATCAGAAGAGGGTATTTCAAGTATGTTAATATAGAACACCCCTCCCCTCTTGGTTTAGCCCGACCTATGTTACATAGTCCCGTAAGTAGGCGGGCTTTTGATGGTGTCTACTTGACCTGCGCAGCTCAGTTGCGTTGTTGTCTTTGGCTGGTTCAGATGGGATTGCTGTCTCTCCTGTCCTTCTCAGTGGAACCTCCTGGAAGGTTGAGTCAGCCCTGCCGCTCCCACCCGGTCTACCTGGGCTGGTTGAGTCGGCTCTGCCACTCCCGCCTGGTCTATCCGGGCTGGTTGAGTTGGCTTGGCTGCCTCTTCCAACACAAGGAGTGGCCTCATGTTGGTTTTCCGCTGCCAATTCCCTACTACCGAAGTCTCCTGCTGGTGAGTAGTTTTGGTTTCTTGATTGGCCTGCCGGTGGTGTTTGTTGTTGGTTTCTTTGTTGTTGTGTTATTAGCAGGTTTTCTCCTCCCCTTTGATTTATGTTTAGGTTATCTCCCCCCTTTCTCTGGTTTTGTTATAGTCTTTTTGGTGTGGTCTTTGTGTGTGTGTTTGTTCTGTGTTCACGGTATTGTCAGTGTTTCTTTCTATTGTTCTAGACCTTAGTTGGTCTATGTGTCTCTTCCAGCTCCTCCCGTCCTCTGTTTCTTATAAGTATGATCGGGGTCCCATTATTTGGGTTATTTTAACTGGTATCCAAAGTGGGTCTCCTGTAATGTTTTTTGCGTATACCAGATCCCCTGTTGTAAATGTGTGGTATTTACTGGAGGAGTCTGGTGGCTTTTCGGGGTTGTATGTTGGGTGTAATTTGTCTAGGTGTGAGCGTAGTTTCCTGCCTATCAGGAGTTCTGCTGGGCTCTTGTTAGTCAATGTGTTCGGTGTTATATGTTGTATGGTTAGCATTTTATTGATTT